>JANHFR010006992.1:0-11258 GCA_032468015.1 Mimophis mahfalensis | reverse complement strand
CTTCTCCCGAGGGACTCAGGGCGGCTTACAACCCAATTTAAAAAACATACAATATAAACATTTAAAACAAGAATTAAACAAGATTTAGGACCCGAATTCAACAATTAAAATTTAAAATTTACCAATTAAAACCAACCATTAAAATTAATATTTTTCTCAGGACAGACCAGCTTGGTGAAATAACCACATTTTAAGGGCTGGCAGAAGGCTCGCAGGTCAGGGACGATCTGGATCTCCGGGGGAAATTCATTCCAGAGGGCAGTAACATAAATCCCACATTTTTATTATATAATTCAAGGCGGTTAACATACCTAATATTCCTGCCTCCCATGTTCCCAACAACAACCTTGTGAGGTGGGTTTGGCTGAGAGAGGGAGAGGGAGTAGTAACTGGCCCAAAGTCTCCCAGCTAGCTTTCATGCCTAAGGCAGGACTAGAACTCACAATCTCCTGGTTTCTAGACCAGCACCTTCACCACTACACCAAACTGCTCTCCTAGCATTAAATATTATATGTGGCCAGCACTTCTGAAGCTGTACAGAAGACGTTTTCAATGGGAAGAGGACTATTTGATCTTCTTCAATCAGATGCTAAATACTAGATTTTTCCTCAAGATTAAAGCTGTAGGCAAAGTTTTAAAAATGTATCAGAGCTTCACAAAGGAGTCCAAATTAAGTCTAAAGAATCATCCCAAGAACAATACTGGAACTGCCATTTGCCAAAGAACATTCATAGAAATGAACTGTAGAAAATATAATGAATTCAGAGCAGTTAATCAGAATACTTTCTGTACACATTCATTTCAGTGTAAAACTTTCTGATAAACTCTTCAGCAAACATGTTGGCAACCAGTTCAACCTGTTCAGTGGTAAATAATTATGCAATTCAGGTAACATTTGAAAAAAATAGTTTTCAAATGTATTTCTTCTTATTGAATGCTAATCAACAATACACTATTAAATTCAAATTACAAATGGAATTTTTAAATTAGTTTTTATTTTTTTTAAAAAAAGGAACAATTAGATTTTTTTTTAAAAAAAAGAGTTATTTTGTTACACAGTTTCTTCACTCAATTCTGTATTCCATACAAGTTCATTTATTTGACTTGGAGGATTTGATCTTCCTTATGTCACAACTTTGAAGAATCAAAGTTCCGTTTTTAAATTTTCCCAACCGTCCTGTTGGCAATATGTTGTGTTTTGTTGTCTTCTTGGATTTTCTGTTTTTTTGAAAATAAAACATTTATTTGTGTACATTCGCAAGTTTATATACTGATTTTTATTACAGTGTCAACTCTTAGTGACCACATGGATAGATTCTCATTATGTTTTTATATAAACATACAAAACAAATGAAACTATAGCTGTTTCTAGACTTTGGCAATTATATTTAAAAATATATACATATATTAATTACAATAATTGTTTCAACAATTTATCCTGAAAGTTTCAAACTATCAAGAGATTCCTATTGCTTCTGAAACTGAACCACTGTTTTATATTTGCCCAGTCCCATTCAATGACAAATGCTGATTATTTCTCCTTGCACTTCACACACAGGGAAAGAGAGAGAGAGAGAGAGAGACTACGGGCTCAGTCATTTAATGCAAAAACTACAGTACTGTTTAGCACTATATATGAAAAAACTTAGTAAGTACAACCAAAATAAATACAAAAATAAATCCAATTTATTACACCTTGTTTATATAAGATTGAAATCTTGGCTCACCTCTCTTCGTGCCCTCTCTTTTTTCTCCTCTTCAGAGAATCAGATTTATTTTCCTGTTAATGAAAATAGGAATAGGAGCATGAATATTCTTACCACACTTTCCATAAATCAGATATGGTTCCCAAATGCAATGGAAACTGACTTCAATTTGTAGTTAGAATTTCCTGTAGATAAATGCATAGCCCAGGCCTTACTGGAAACCACTATACCATAGCTTTCCTATTTGATTTTATGCATTATGCTTTATTTTTATATAATCTATTTCAACAAACCATTATATTTTCTCTCTTCTTTGCTGCTTGTTTTCCTTTGATTTGCTCTTGAAGAATTTTGTAGTTCACATATTCCTTTTTCGGAGGCTGCAATAGGATTTTAATAATTCTTTCAGTATTTTGTGAAAAGTACACCAGAGAGAGAGAGAGAGAGAGAGAAGTTCATAGTGATAATACAATCATGTATAATATTGGTTCTTTAAATGCTAACATGATTTAGTTTGATGCTTTCAATAGAAATGTGGTTAAGATAAGCCTTACCAATGAGGTAGCTATGGTCTTTAGGAATATGGCTATTTATGAAATGGTTAGCGATACATGAAGACTGTTTTCATTTCTTTCAGAGGATGGAATGCTTTGAGACAACATTTATGTAGACAATGTTTGAGAGAAATGCAAACACCACCTTCCCTATTTCCTAAGTCGTGATGTTAATGCATTGCTGGCAGTACAAATTCAAGAGGCAAAAAGCTGTATTACGTAAGATTTCTAAATATGTTCAAGACTAAGGCAACATTTAAAGATAATTATGCAACCACTCACATTTATGTATTAAGAGCTCCCATTTATATTAGTGGATAAGCTGCAAATTTCAAGTGCAATACACCCCCAAAATTCAGGTTTGACATTTGTGGATGAGCTTATCCTCAAGTATATACAGTAATACTTCCAAAAAGTATTTTAAAGCACCATATTTCTTATATATATTTGTGGATCCACAGATAAGCCAACCTTTGGATTTTTAACTAAAATGCCATAAAAAAGGTGTGCTGGTTTACCTATGGGTGGTACATTTTTCATACTTTGGTTACAAATTTAAAATAAGAGTTGGCTTATACCCAAGTATATTAAGTAGTACTAGTTTTGAAATTTTAAAAGGAATTTAATACAGAAACTCTGGATGGAGGGTGTTACATCGTTCATCCACAATTTACTTCTGAAATCAAAAATCTCTCCCATACTTTGACCCTGCCGTTTTTTCTCCATTTGAAAAAACAACAACCAGCCAAAGGCTTTGGCAATGGGAAAGGTTTAAAGATAAAGGCAGTCTCCTCTTCTGTAAATCACTTCTCAATTCACAAGAAAGTGTCATACCTTGGCTCCCAACCTGATAGCACGTTCTTGCTCCAATACTCTCTGTTCTTTCTTTGTAAATCCTGTAATTCCAAGCCGGTGAACTTCCAAGCGGGCCTAAAGCATTGCAAATACAATTGATTTTTTTCCCCTTTGGTCTTTTGTAATTCTGCTTTCCAAGAAACATAAGCATACAAGCTGAAGTTTCATAAGAAACAGATTTGAAGAATTGCATAACCCATCATGCCATCATGTTTCATAAGCAGATGAAATCAGAGGTGGGCTTCAAAAAAAATTAGCAGCTGGTTCTCTGCCCAGTTGCTAGGTGGGCGTGGCCATGGTGCATGTGGCCTAGTCAGCCTCCTGCACCATCGTGGTGGTGGTGGGGATTTTTGCTCTCCCCGGGCTCCGGAGGCTTTCCTCAAGCCTCTAGGAGGGTGAAAACAGCCTCCCCAAGCTCCAGAGACCCTCTGGAGGCCAGACATGGGCCCATTTCTGGCCTTCCGGAGCCCCTAGGGGGCCCGTTTTTCACCCTCCAAGTCTCCACGCAGGTCCTGCGCTTACCTGGGATCCAAAATGGGCGGTGTGGGGACTCCTGGAAGGGGCAGGATGGGTGGGGCCAGCCAGGGGTGGGATTTGCCGGTTCATTGAACCAGCCATAAAATTAACTACCGGTTCACCCGAAGTGGGATGAACCGGTAGCAGCCCACCCCTGGATGAAATGTTCTGTACCTGTTTTCACAGACAATAAAAACTCGAAGGACTTTTGAGTCAGCAATTGTCAGATTCATATGTTAACTGCAAAATGTTATTTCAGATTTCAGTCCTGGACAATCGACAAACTGATACAATACGGACATAAGAGTTTAATCTGCGTCATAGCAGAACTTTTTATATCATTTGCATCATTTAGGTCATTCAGATCACTACCTAAAAAGGTAAAGCTCTGTAATGGTTTGTGAGAATGTCCTTGAGAGATAGGAAGAGAAATCAGAGAACAGGTAACAGACAGTTAAGCTGCATCTTAGGGGGATGGGTGTGAAATCCAAATTCCAGCAGTTGATATAATTTACATCATTTGTGTCGCTGTCTAACTATAATAGTTTGTGAGAATACCCTTCAGAGAAGCGGGAGAAGTAATAAAAGGCTAAATCAAGTAAGAGGCATCTTTGTCTCATAAACCAGACTTTCCACAACTATTTAGAATGGTCTGCAATATTTGAGGCCTGAAACCAGAGTCATACGCTCAGAGACTCTTTGTTAAATGCTTGACATTAGAGAGTTTCCCAGTGGCAAATCTATCACATGCTTCTAGTTTCTTAACATATCCAAAATGAAGAAAGAGGGGGACAGCAATCTGTACCTGAAATGAATGAACTATCACATAAAAAATCTGGATGGAAACCTGAAACCCTGCAAAGAATACTCCAGAAAATGGATTTCCAATCTCTGCTGGACTACCAGGTGGCCTATCCTCACATTCAGTATCTATCTAACATACAGGAAGTTCCTGAGCTTCAAATATTAGGATGCCCGCTAATAGAACTTTCCATTTAGCCAGAATGCTCAGGTGATGATTGCCATGGTTTTATAAATAGCGAAAGCTCAATTTGGGTTTTGGTTTCAGGCCTAAAATATTGCAGACCTTCCAAAATAGTTGTGGAAAGTCTGGTTTATGGGGGGAAAAACCTGGTAGGTTTGGGGCCTGGTTGATGAACTATGGACAATTCTATCTTTTCTCTATCAGACTCCGTGCTGCATGTTTGAAGAGAACATACATCAAATTAACTTACTTTTTCCAAGTGAAATTCTTGGGAGTCCATACATGGTTCTTCAGCAGCCATTTTTGCCTGGATACAATTTAAAACATAAAATAGTATGTTTTGGTAAGATTTTTCAAATTATTTCCTATTGATGGCTTAAGCTAGAACTTTGTTACAGCAAGATGTTTCAAATATGATGATACAGTGGAACCTTGGTTCACAAATGCTTCGGTTCACAACCGAAAAATCAGCTAAATGTTTGATTTGGTTCACAAACAAATCCTCGATGCACAACCAAACTTCCTGAGGACAAAGAAATCTCAAGAGGGAAAACACCTGAAGGAGAGCATCCTTCCATCGCGGAGGCAGACTCTCCCGCAAAACAGCAACCTCTCTCTCACTCAGAATTGACCGACTGAACCATTTTTCTCTGTTGTTCATGGTTTTCTCAGTGTTTGTTTTAAAGGATTTTACCGTTACACTGTGCGTCCTGTGGCATATTTAACTACAGTACTGTATTTGTGTGCTTCAAAATCTTTTAAAAAAAAGAGTTCATAGGGGTCTGGAATGGATTGAGTGTATTTCCATACAACCCAATGAGAAAATTTGTTTCAGTTCACAACCAACTTGGTTTACAACCAAAGTTATGGAACCAATTGTGGTCCTGAACTGAGGTTCCACTGTAGTTACAGAGCTCTGAATATAGAAGACTACATTATTTAAACAAACACGTCAGTGCTATTATTATAGATTAATCTGACAGCAAATCTCAATTAATTCAATGGGACTTTTGAACATGCACCATAGACGTGCTCTGGATCTTTAAAAAATCAAATAGGGTATCCATAAATATTAATTTTTAATACTTTGCTTTATTGTCTGGTAGCTTTTGTAAGCTATACCTTCCTGATAAAAAGTTGTAATTCGAATATACAACACATAAAGAGTAAGAATTTAAAGAAGAACATTATAAAGCATGTACTACATTTCATTATAATGAACTGAAAAATTACATGCAAGTAAATTTGTAGAACTATGCCCTTTAACACCTGTCATCTGGAAAACAAAATGTATTAGCCTGTCTGCTGAAAAATGAAGAAACTAAAATGTAATTATGTATGCAAAAGCCTTGATTTTCCCTCTGAGAACTTACATATCATGTAAATAGAATTTAGAAGCATGGGCCTAAAGAAAAAAAATGAAGAGATTAACAACCCTGATATAGATTCTGTTTTATTCTCATTGCACAAACCAGTCTGGTATAACAATTAAGCACTAGACTAGAAATTGGAAATTTGAATTCTAGTTCCTCCTTAAGCACAAAGTCAGTCATTCTCTCTCAGCCCCGGGAAGGAGCATTGTCTAACCACTTCTGAGAAACGCTGCTGAGAAAATTTCAGCCATTTCCCAGGAATCAAGACTGACTTCTGGCAAAATCTTATTATATCTGGGGGCAGCAGAGCATAGTGAAAAATGAACTAACCATATCATTGGATGTGGGAGGAGAGCCTTACTCGTATCAAAGTCTTTGTGCAAAGCTCAGTTCAGGGGATAGTGATTCAATTAGCTGTGCCCCAAACTAAAGGAAATCTCAAGGACATGGGTAGTTCGTACAGACTCAGCCTGTAACCAAATCTGATCAGAGAAAGGCAACTCATTTAGCAACTATGATGCAACACCAAACAAGATGAGAACACGGATACTGGCCTTAATTACACCTAGCAATCCAATATTAGCATTTGAAGTATTAGTATTTCACCACTTTAACAGCATTAACAATAAAATATTCATTCACACGTGCTCATTTCCCTTCCTTAGGTACACTGTGAGGAAATGTATCTTTTTGTTTCCAATCTCTTTTAGCCACAAGTTATTATGCAACCAAATTCCTTGACCATAACTAATCTTATGGGAACCAATCTGGATTGGACACTGTAACCAGAGATTTAGTCCTCCGAGTAAATGTTGTTGTTACTTGCAAAGTCATGTCCCATGTACAATGTTCCATCAGGCCTTCCTGTCCTCTACCATCTCCCGGAGTACATCTAAGCTCACACCAACTGCTTCAGTGACTCCATCCAGCCACCTCCTTCTCTGTCATCCCCTTCTTCTTTTGCCCTCAATTTTTCCCAGCATTAGGCTCTTCTCCGAGTAAATAACTAATTTAACTTTGTCAATTCAAACATATTCTCTCTGAATTTTATTCTTTTTATAATCCTCCTTGGAATATTTACATAATGTGAACCAGTGCTTCAAAACTTTAAACACTTGAGCATAAAACTTGATAATAAAATGGTAATTATCTGTAAAAAAAAAGGTCAGAAGTCATTCATACTGTATTGGGTTGGTTTTTTTTTCCATATCTTGCTCTTTCTTTTCTTCTTTTGAATAGTTTTTTATACAATGTAAAATTCTTAATAAAACTAATTTTAAAAACTTGTCTAGACCTCAGAAGCTGATGATAAAACTCTGGTAATTAAAGTCATTTGGGTCTTGCTTAATTCTTTTGAAATACTGGTATTTGGCAATAACAGCAACCATGGAATTCTACTGAACTACCTGTTTGTGAGCCAATTCCAAACCAGTTTTGTAACAGGTGGATCCCATGTGCTAGTTTTAGATTTAAAATAGATACTGGGAAAGAATAGGCTAGAAACACTGAGAATGAAGTAGTACCACATTAACCTGACCTGGTTATAATTCTCGTCATCTCAACAAGGTTTGCAAGATTGTTGAAACAAACAAACAAAAAATTCTGTCAATAGATTAGGTTGGACATTGGACCACAAAAGCCAGGACAAAGATCATAAAATATAAAAGAAGAATATTACAGAATTCCAATTAAATTTTATCTCTGTTTTCCACAACTGCTATTTTCTGTGGAAGTCCAATAAGTGAGTGGTCTGGTTTGCTTTGATCTGGCTTGAACAAATTTTGTCTTGGCTTAGGAAGCTTAAATTTGAGCATGGCTTTGTCCACTTAGGGATCTTATTTGGAGGCACAAACTAATCATGGTCTCTTACTTTGTCCAGTACAGAAAATTATGACTAGTATCTGAACTTTTTCAAAAGAAAATAATTTAGGGTTACCAGATCTAGGCTGCAAAAATTCATCTAGTCAAGAGATGGTAGCAAAAAAATACATAAATATTTTATTATTGTCTGGGTGGTTATATGGATTTCCACAGACCAGATTGGGCAAATCAATTTGAAGTTGAATTAATATATGAACCTGTTTTTGAGCTGATACAGCATCTCAAGATCAAAATGAAAAGCTATGAATTAATCAGAAGTAACCTGGTATTGGGGTGTGTGATGGCTCAATGGTTAAAGGCGCTGAACTGATAGCCCGGGTTCAATAGCCAAGTGCCACACTACAGGGTGAGTTCCCTTTACTTGCTCCAGCTCCCACCTACCCAGCAATGAGAAAGCATGCAAATGCGAGTAGATAAATCAGTACCACTTTGGTGGGAAGGTAACAGTATTCCAAGTACCTTAGCATATGGTCATGCTAACCACATGACCACAGAAATGTCTTTGGACAATGCTGGCTCCTTCAGCTAAGAAACGGACATGAATACATGCACCCCACCCACCCTGAGTCGGATACAACTGGACAGGAGAAACGTTTACCTTTAACTATCCTGATATCACTACTCATCTTGTAATGAGAAGAGCAAACAGGCTGTGTGTTGTGGGAAAATGCTTATTTCCATCTCACCTTGCAATTAAATGTGATATAATTTTAACACTGAATATATTTACGAACATTGTGCTATGAAGAATTCCCATACAGTAAAAAAGGCTTGCAAATATTAATTTACTTAGCCAACTAAATTATTCCTAAATGACTAGAGCAGTGGTTCTCAACCTTCCTAATGCCGCGACCCTTTAATACAGTTCCACATGTTGTGGTGACCCCCAACCATAAAATTATTTTCACATATACCTGTATTTGTATTGAAATATGTGTTTTCCGAAGGTCTTAGGCAACCCCTGTGAAAGGGTTGTTCGACCCCCAAGGGGGTCCCGACCCACAGGTTGAGAACACTGGACTAGAGTAAATTCACAAAATGAAAAGTCCGTCCTTTCTCTTTGGTCATATGGTGATAATGTAGACAGGCAGACCAGTAATGTTTTCATGGTGATTTGCGATTATTTTTGAGAAATCCCTTTTATAAACTGAATGTTCTGCTTCCAAACATGAGGGAATTAAATATGAATGCCTTACCTTTAAGTCATCACTTCCAGGAATTTCAAGCTTAGCTTTCTTTTTTGTGTGTCGACTCTGGAATGTCACAACTTCAACCTGTGTTACCTTTTCTTCCTGGGCACTTTTGAATGCGGGTGGATGAGAGGAACTGGAACCCGAGACACATTTTTTCTGATGAACACTTGCCAGTTCATCTTTCAGATTGTCAAAGAAGTTGGACACATTTTTTCTCTTGTGCAAAGATGTATCAAGTTCAGGATTGACAAGTGATATAGTAGGGGTGGCCACAGTTGCTGTTATCTGTTGAGAGTGTCTTTTCTTGTTCCTTTTCTTTTTGCGTTTCTCTGGTGGTGATTCACCTGTAGTTTAAAAGCAAATTAAGTTCAGATTAACTGGGCTGCTCCCCCTCCCCTCCGGCTGGCAAGAGCAGCAACTTGTCAAGGTTCACTCTGGTTGCCTCGCCACCTTTGCTAATGAGTTAAAGCCCTGCCGGCTGCTCTGCATTGTTGACAGACAGCTGGGAGTTGGCCACTCTTGATAGGCGGGGTTTTGGTGTGCAGTTCAGTTCCTCTGGCGCCGCTCCATTTTGCCAGAATATGAAGCCCTGGCATCCTGCATCCCCAAACTCCAGATTCAGGGGTGACTGTGTGGGCACACTTCTCCAGCCCCTTTCTCCGCTTGGCTTGGCTTTCCAACATGCTTTCCAGCTGATTGCCAGTGTGGCAAATAAATTGGTATTTATTTTGATTATTGAAGCTACTGCATTTTCCACCCTTGGCTTATACTCGAGTCAATTAGTTTTTTCCAGTTTCCGAGGCTAAAATTAGGTACTTCAGCTTATACTCAGGTTGGCTTATACTTGAGTATATACGGTAAGTACTACCAGTAGAGCCTCAAGTGTTAGCAACCATGTGGGTAAGATTTTCTCCAGGATGATGTGGGTAAGATTTTCTCCAGGATGATCCGTCTAGCCTGCTGCATTCTGCTGTTGTAATCAAGTCCATCACCTTGTTGCCTGTCTGCCTCTTTTTTGCCCCTTTCTTTCCACTTTTCCAGCATTATTGACTTTTCAAGGGAACTAAGTCTTCACATAATGGGCCCAGAGAATTATAGTTTCACACACATCATTTGTACCTCAAATAAGAATTTGAGACTGATTTGTTCTATGATCTAATTGTTTGTTTCTTGACTAATTTTTTTGTGTTCTCAAAAGTCTATTCTAACACATTTTTGCACAAATCATGCTAAGCCATTTAGTTTTATTTTTAAATATACTTCTTATGATAAGCTCTCAAACGTTGTTAGAACATTCTGGTAAGGTAACATTTCAGTTATCTACTAGGAACAATAATTTGGCACATTCATCTGGATAGCACAGGAGATAGATTCTACTTTTATGCAGAATGTTTTCATAAGTACTATCACGGGTGCCATGTATACTGTTGTTTACATTTGACCCATATGTATGAACTCATAAATACATGAATTGTAGCAAATGCCAACACCTTGTCTTTGGCTGAACTT
This sequence comes from Mimophis mahfalensis, assembly GCA_032468015.1. Classification (NCBI taxonomy): domain Eukaryota; kingdom Metazoa; phylum Chordata; class Lepidosauria; order Squamata; genus Mimophis; species Mimophis mahfalensis. The sequence continues at coordinate 686 of JANHFR010006992.1, read as the reverse complement.
TTTTTAAGCCAAGCGAACTTGGACATGGTTATTATTTGTATGAGAGAATATCAGGAAATTTCAAGGCTAAACTAAAAAGCATCTGGAAAGAAGGCAATGGAAAGCAAATCTGTACTGTTGCCATAAAAGCAAAGCATCTTTATGTACTTGCTAGGAACTGATGCATTGGAGATCTGTATTTAATTCTTGCAATTTTAATTGCTCTTATATTTATAATTGTTTTTAAATTTCTATTTTATTCCATTATAAGCCACCCAAAGTAAATACTGAGTTGGGAGGCATATAAATTTAATAAATAAAATAAAAATTGAGCTCAGTAAGATCTTTTTTATTTATATATCTTTGAATATATATATAATTTCATATTTCTGTTATTGTATTTAAATTTTAGCTAAACACTTTCACAAACTTGCTCTTCAGTTAAGCATGTTCATTTGTGTAAAAGTATTTTAGAGTCTAGATGCAGACAGACACTTGGAACAATGAAAAACACAGAACTTTCCGTAACAACTTAAAGGGGATCTATACAGAGCTACATTAATCGAATATATAGAATAATTTACCTACTATATCTCCCTAGGGGATGCAGTGGCTCAAGTGGCTAAGACGCTGAGCTTGTCGATCAGAAAGGTTGGCAGTTCAGTGGTTCGAATCCCGAGTACTGCATAACGGAGTGAGCTCCCGTT
>JANHFR010006989.1:157263-167524 GCA_032468015.1 Mimophis mahfalensis | reverse complement strand
CGAAAGGATGGAAGGCTGAGTCAACCTTGAGCCTGGTGGGAGTCGAACCTGCATTAATTGCAGGCAGCTGGTAGTACTTTAGGAGGCATTATCCCCTGCACCACCACGGCTCTTGAGGGGTGTGTGATATGTGTATATCCATTAGTATTTTTAATGTACTTTTTAAATGACTGGTTTTGTGTTTTTTCTTTGCTTTTTAAAATTTTGGAGTTTTATATTTGTATTTTAACTTTTTTTGAATAAAATAAAATAAAAATAGAATTGGAGAAAAACCAATTGCAAATGTCAACATGATATACTTTAACAACTTCCAGCTTCAGGCTTAGTTCCCAGGCTAAGGATTGGGTCTAGAAAGGAACAGAGACATTCCCACGGTGATAAAACTTTGTATTCCTTTGTTGTACCAATATATAAAAATGTTGTCTATCCTGGAAGCCCATTAGACATTAACTTTTGATGTTTAAAAATACTGCTTTCTCTTTTAATCTACACATTTATATACTTCTGTGTACCTAGAGAGTTCTCAAAAGATGTAGAAAGCATTTTGTAATTTTTGGAATTGTCCAACTGTGCTCATTGAAAGAATAATGACCTACACTGATATTAGAAAGAATAGGACAATTCTAAACTCCATCAATCCTCTGTGGGTGAGATAAACCAGAACCAAGTTACCTTACATTAGTTAAATGCCAGTATAATATGACTACGGGTTCAAAGGGAATCTGAATAATCTCTTACCTGTCAAGTCAAGTTAATGCTAGCTGGGATAACTAGGGTGGATTGAGGAAGCAAACAAAATAACAAAATCTGAATGTTGCTGACAACTATCTCCTTTCAAAGATCAAGTGCCAGGTGTTGTCTCCTATGAACTTTGTCTTTTAGCATCCCTTATCCACCTCATTACCGAAAATCCGAATGTCTCTTTACACAAAATCCAGTATGAATATGTCTACAGCTATTATGAACACTGACAATAGTCTTGAATGTGGGGCTGTTGCCTTCTGAAATGATGACAAAATGAAATTTGAAATACATTGTGACAGTCTTCCCATTAATGCATTTTATTTAGTATTTATTTTTCACATTTTCTTAAAGAGGGGCTCGGGCAGCGTACAATAAAATATAAAACAGTATATATTGTTGTTTTAACTATTTAGTCGAGCCCAGTTCTTGGCAACTTTATAGGCAAGTGTTCTCCATGCTACCTCATCAAGCACAGCTTATTTCAGATATTGGATGTCCATCTTTGAGTCAGTTTTGTTGTGGTCAAGCCGGTGTGTCTTTGTTGTGGTCAAGCCGGTGTGCCCTTCTTGTTCCACTAACCTTTCCTAGCATCATTGACTTCTCCAATGAATTAGCACATAGCCCAAACAAATCAGATATAGTCTGGTAATTTGGGCTTCTAAAATTTAAAAGCAAGACATTAACATTAGCTAAAAGGCGGGCTTTCAGGGGAGTAAGCAGCCCTATGGCTGAGTGCTCCCCTGGGCTCTCTACACAATGCCACAGAACCATGCCTTGACTCCTTTTTGGAAGGCCAGGGTAGTGAGGGCCTGTTTCACTACTGGGGGAAGAATGTTCCATAGGGTTGGGCAACAGCAGAGAAGTCTTTCTTCCTAGACCCCGCCAGTCAGAATTCTTTAATTGATGGGGTCTGCAATATATTTATATTTCACATTTCTAAATCACTCATCTCCCTCAAAGACTTACCATTCTTGCCTGACCTGGTTGGACGGACTGATGTAATGGGACAAAGACTCATAACCTTGTTTTCTTGTACCTTTTCTTCATGACAGGTGTTTATATCGCCATTTATTTATTTGGTTATTTATTAATTTTTTATGCTGCATTTATTATTTTTTATAAATAACTCAAGGTGATGAACATACCTAATATTCCTTATTCCTGCTATAATTTTTGGCCTGTACCGCCAACTGGATCTGTAAATGTTGTAGTTCACAGGGCTGCACATCTCCATTTTCAGTGTCCTATTATATTGTTGGTTTGATTCCAATGTTGGGCCTCCAGTTCTGCTCATATGTACACATGGTTTGTATTGCTTAAAGGATATGTAAGGAATAAACAGAGAATTTTCTTTTCATAACTCTGTTCACCTGTTTCCTGTGATATTATGTTTACCAAATCCAGATCTTCCTATAGTTCCTGTATTAGAGAATTTTCCCCATCTTTTGCGTTCTAATGACTCATTAGTAGTACTTTGTCTTTCTTAACACTGCATTTTGCAATTTGCAATAGAATTCCTTGATGGTTTCCACCATTGTCTCCATAGTAGGTTCATACATTTATATAATATTGATGTTCAGTTGGCTATCCAGTAATTTTAATAGAGATGAATGTGTCATTTATGCCCATGTACATACTAAACTCCATTGAACTCATTGTCATTCCATTGTATAATCTTACTATCAAATCATCTGACCCATTTGTGCCTAAACATATAGTTAAGTATATTTCATTTTTGATTGGACCCTTTCAAGTTTTTCTTAGGATCCTGTTTCTCACTAACCATGCCCCAGTTGCAGATCCCCTTGTAAAACAAGAAATTTCTCTTTCAATACTGACACTGTCAGTGATGAGACTTTCTTTCAGCTTTATTCTGGTCTTGTCATCATCTCCAAATCTCCTCATGAATGTTTGATGGTCTTCCCCAGTAACCATGATGAGATAGCCTGTGTTAACCCATTTTAATTCATGTTTTTATTATGCATTGATGACTTGACTTGCAGATGGCTGCAGACAGATTTAATTATGTACTGTGTTTGTAGTCCTAGTTGAAGACAACCATTTGGCTATCCAGCTCGTGAATCATGTTCCTGCTTCTTGTTGGTGATTCTCGATTCTTAAACTGACTGACCACCCAATTTGGCATCTTATAGTTCTTGGAACGTTTTCGACAATAGACTGTTTAGCTCCTTTCAGGGAAACTGTCTTTACTAGGCGTTCGAATCACATTCCTATCTGCTTTTATCTGCCTAAACTGCAGTAAATATTCTGCTTCTAAAATACTGTGTTTGTGTATGTGCGCACCAGCAATCTTGAAACAGAACATTGTGTTTTGGAATTAAAAGACTCAGCCACCAATTGTTATGTATGCCAGAATGCCCCTTACTATCAGTGGGAAGAGATCTGCTGTGCAAAATATGAGCAGACTTAATGTTTGATGAGAACAAAATGACACTGGCCGGGCCAGTGGGTCAGGGATCAAGGGTACAAGCGGCTCTTTTGCAATTGCTCAAGTCAAAAATAAAATACCGACAGACATATTGGATGTTATGCTTCCTTGGATGTGGGTGAATGAAAAGCCAGGAAGAGCAAAGTACGTGATCCCAGGTCAAGTAGGTTTAGAACCTGAACCTCTGCCCCTCCAACTTGAAATGGCAAACAAAGAAGGGACTTCATTTGAGAGGTTTACCATTTATGGGTTAATCTGGAAGTTTAAATTGTCTTTCAGCATCCCGGGATTACCAGTAAAGAAGCCCCACTTTACTGAATATTACTTTATGCAGGATTTAACAGCAGTAAATCAGATTACCGTTTCTCCAGTTACTTTCCAATTAAACAGAAGTTGATGTCTTATCTTGCCCTGGGTTTGCCTGGCTTTACAAAGCCTTTTCAGCTGTTTGTACATAAACAAAGGCGGGTGACTGCTGGAATATTAACATCAACGCTGAGCAGGTGGCAATGCCCTGTGGCATATTTTTCTAAAAAAGGTGGACCCAGAAGCAGCAAGATTGCCAGCTTGCTTACAAGCTGCTGCTGACAAGGGTATTCTGGTAAAAGCTGCAGAAAAATTAACTCTTGCTCAGCCAATGACTGTATATGTGCCACATTCTGTGTTAACAGTGTTGGAACAGAAAGGAAGTCCCTGGTTTACACCAAGCAGGATGGCCAATTAGCAGACAATACTCCTGGACAATTCTATTGTCACCTGGCCACTACTACCACACTTTAATCCAGCAAACCTCCCGGCACAAAACAAGTAGGAAGAATTTGAACATGACTCTGTACATGTGATTGAAATTACCCTGATCTGAAAGACAGCCATTTACTCAATGAAGAGCTGGAGTACTTTGTGGATGGCAGCAACACCATATAGTCTAGGGAGGAGGAGAGCAGGGTATGTAGTGGTCACAATGTGTGCGTGTGTTGGGTAGTAGAAGCTAACCCCCTATCCCCTCACACTTTGGGTCAAAAAGCAGAATTGTTTGCCAAGTTTCATGTAGACCGTCAACATTTATACAAATTCTGTTATGTTTTTGGAGTATTGCCTGCACATTGGGGTTTGCGCACAGAGAGGGCTTTAATGAGTGAAGCTGGTAATGGTATGAAACATGTACAGGAAACATTGATGCTTCTGGATGTTATAACCTACCCAAAGCATATAGCTCTTAATACATTGAAAAGGAAGTGATCCCATCACTAAAGGAAATCATAAGGCTAGTGAGATAGCTAAAGTAGTTGCCCAAAGAGACATTTCTAAAGTCAAGATTGAAATGTTTGTTGACTGAAGTTACTTTACTGAATCACCCAGGGTACACTGAAAAGCACTAGTAGCACATGGTACTCAAATGTCTTGTGGGAGATGAAATGCTTAAACAGTATATGGTTCACTGACAACCTATGCATCCTTAAAACTAGCAGGAGTCAAGCCATGGATCCACCAAACCAGTAAGATGGACAGCAGAATCAGACAGTCCACCAGGAGAAAGTGTCCAAAATCAATGGACAGTTGAACTTGTGGAGCACTTGAAGTTTTTGTTTAACCAGCTGGTGTAGGGGCAGTGATCAAGGACCTTACCCATATTTTATGGTAGTGTAATACATATTTTTCAGCCGCCTCTATATGTAGAAGAAGAAATAAAGTTACATGTGATATAGGTTTGCTGAGATTTAGTTTTTAAATAGATTATAGAATTTTTTGGTATTTAGTCTTTGAAATTAGACTAAATACCTTTAGACAATGAGAGATGGATTAAAATACCAGATTCAACTTTTAGGCTTCCTCAGGGATAGTGATTTACCAAAAAAGAAGATATTCCTCGGAACAGTAGGATGTGATTATAGGATTCCAGGTAGCAAGATTTTGTTTTGATCGACATACTCTGGATGGGATGTGGTTCTAAGTCTCCAGCTAAGGATCTGCGTAGACCCCTATGCACCTGGGGTCTATTACAATCCCACTTGGCAATAAAGAAGGGCTTAATTGGCCTTTGTACAGATGTGGGTCATTTGATAAAATCCAACCAAGTACTTTTATTGCTAAAGTGAAATTGTTTTTAGCTCCCTTATAGCAATGAGAAATACTGACTTAACTGACTGGCAGACTTTTGGCTCATTGGTATGTGCCTCATGGAAAATTTCTTTTTTACTTCTTTTCTACCTTGCAACACTGAAAAGCCTTTTGCATTAAAACATCCCATCTGGGCTTGCCTTAAAACATGTCATGATGAGAGAGCCACCATTTGCAATTGCCCTGAGTCTGAAACTGTTATAGGGTGCATCCAGGTTGCCTTCAACAAGAGACTGTGGCCACACATTTGAATAGATGACTATCACATTGCACTTTCTTCCAGGACAGGGAAGTCTTTCTTAGAGTGCATAGCCAACATTGATGGAAACTCTTTCCTGCAAATCCCTTTTCCTCATTGATTTTTAAGGCTTCCACAACTTCACTGGAGCCCAAGTAGGAGTAATTTCACTGTGATCAACTGCTGAGACAATTTCATTGTCAATATGTCATTTCACATAGCTGCTAATCTGCAACTAAAAGACTGTTGGGTGTATACACACCTTTTTGTGTGCCTGGATTTATAGCAGTGATTCTCAACCTTCCTAATTCCATGACCCTTTAATACAGTTCCTCCTGTTGTGGTAACCCCCAGCCATAACATTATTTTCACATACACCTGGATTTGTATTGAAATATGTGTTTTCCGATGGTCTTAGGCGACCCCTGTGAAAAAGTTGTTTGACCCCCAAAGGGGTCCTGATCCACAGGTTGAGAACCACTGATTTATAGGGACTCTATCTTGAAACCCAGGACAGTTTCATGATTCAGATGGGTTTGGATTTCTGAATATATTGCATATAAAAATTTGCTTCCTACATGGTACAGTATACTTTAGGGACCTGGTTCCAGATTTAATTTAATTTAATTTAATTTAATTTAATTTAATTTAATTTAATTTAATTTAATTTATCATATTTCTATGCCGCCCAACTCCTGAGAGACTCTGGGCCGCTCACAACAGAGTAATATAAAACAATATATAATAAAAGTTATTAAAACATTAAAACCCATTAAAAAACCCAATTAAAACATTAAAAAAACCATTCAGGCCGGACCTTGCCAGATCACAATAGTGAGATCAATGGCCCCAAGCCTGCCGGAAGAGCCAGGTTTTCGCCGCCTGTCAGTATACAGACTCCAGTCCATCCCATTTTTCCAGATGGCACCACAACTATCCTTTCTTTTTTTCCACATTCCATGCATAATGCCTTGGTGGAAAGGCAATCTTCTTTGCATTCTTTCCTTTGCTGGTTTTTTCTTTCCATTTGTATTGCTAAATTGAAATTTGCCCTCCTTAATATATTGGCATCTGTTGAGATTTATGCGGTTGTTACAGCAGACACCTTAGTTACAAGTAGAAGTTACCGGTACTTCCTTTTCACAAATAGCCATCTAAATCCATGTGGCCTTGGAAATTTCATTAGCAAGTCAGGGAAGTCTTTATGGTCTTATCAACTCCAATAGCTGCTGTTGTATTGACCGGCAGGATAGGATTCTCACTGAGATTCAAGTAATCCTTAAACAGCCTGCTAATTTGCATATCACTGTACACTGATAATTCCTTTTTTGAATTTTGGAATACTCATATCTTGTTATCAAATTTTGGATGGTTAAAAACTTGATTTGTTTTTGTATTTTTTTGTGTGTGTTGAATTTATGACATGCTGTTGTATTCAACTCCTTCCCACCCTGATATCTTCTTGTGCCCGAAGTTTGTCACTTGCTTCAAAATAAACCATAATATTATGGTGATCGATCAGTGGTTTTCTATTGACACTTTCGTCCTTCATTAAACATTAAGCTGGTGAAGCTCAGAAGTTCTTTTTGTTCGCCTTTTCAACAGTCTAACTTTTAGAAACACATCACCAGCAAATCTGTTCGTAAGGTATGTGACCTTGTGTGTTTTCACACTGGGTCACCCTCAAGGGGGATGGGAGTGATGAGACAGTGCTTTTTACTCAATGTATTCATGGTTTTTATTTATGTACTGATAATCCGTTTTAATTCATATGTTATTATTTTGCACGTAGCTATAGCTATGGTATTTTGTATCTGTTGGTAGTGCTTTCACTGCTTGGTTAACCTGTTTGTTGTGTAGATATGATGGCACTAGAGAAAAACCAGACCATTTGCCTTCGTACTTAGGAATGCCTGTTAATGTGATAGATAAGACCTTAGTTACTGGTTACTCAGGAATACTTGTTAGTGCAGGAATGCTATTGATAAGACCAAAGCTCTAGTATACCTGTTAACCTTTAGTTGAACTATGTTACTATGACTACTGAGAATGAATGTACTGTAAAACATTTTTCATGATTGGTTTACAGCGATGTAAGCTGTTCAGAACTGTATAAAAGAAGTTCACTCCAAGACATGCTGTGTCCATTTTGAAACTTGCTTCTAGGTAACCTTTTATTTGCAAATAAATAAAAGGTTTATTGGGCCCACACACCAGGTAAAGAACCTGAGCTTTTGAGATAACAGTCAGAGAAATGCCTTCCAGCTGGGGATCTTGCCAACTGGTAACCTAGACTTACCTGTTTCTGCGATGTCCCTATAATTTTCTTAGCAAAAATATGGAAGTGGCCTGACATAGACTTCTCATTTTGGAGCTGACATTACAAGCGTCATCACTCCTTACACTCTCATCCCCAGTGTGGATTAGTTTTGTCTCTCCCTTTATGACTTTAATAACAATGGTGATCTTGTAAGAGCTACCACTCTTATTTATGACATGGGGTTTTTTTCCAAAGGCCCTGCTAGATATTAAAGCTGCCCTCAAATACTTTGAGAATCACTGATCACTGCAAGTGATTTGTCAGCACAGTGGCTTAATCAAGAGTCCTGTTCGCCAAGTGGAGAATGTAGGAAGGACTAGAAGGCATGAGTAGGTTGTCCTGCAATACTAGCCAATCAAATTACTTTAAACAGAAGGGCAGCTTCTGCGTGGAAACTACATGGAGCTTTGCACTAGATTGCCATGACCAAGCAAGGAGTAGGATGAGGAGATACATTATACAGGTAATCCATTTGGGGAGAAAGAAATAGAAAGTGTTTGTGGCAGGAGAATGACGACCGTAAGTTTCAGAATCTAACAAGCCAAATTCCCATGGATTCAAGATTTTGACATTGATAGTTTTATTAATTGTGATTTAACTCTGGAATAGAATTTCATGAATGTAAGGATCATACCTGGAGACCATTATCTGAAGAGTTAAAATGCTGGCCTCTCTCTTCTTCAGCACCATAGCACACGATATTTCAGACCATACATGATATTATTTTCTGGGTTCCACTTGATAAATAGGGAAAGGAACAAGACTTGTAAGGTGAAAGAGATCCGGCCTGCATCCACTGGAGGGCTCCGTTGGGAGGTGTTTTAAAGGTGATTCTCATGTGTTCCCCAGCTTGTGCTCACGTCAGTGGTTGCCCTTGTCCAAGGAAATATATATAACATAAATATTTGCAAATCTGTTTCTTGAACAGCTGTGTCTTTCAGATCACCAGCAAAAAGAATACCCACTGTTTTCATGTAATGCAGTTTTGCCTTAAAACTAGCCTATTCAACTGTTGCTCTTTTTTTAAAAAAACAAAAACAGCTCCTGTTTGCATATAGCTATCCAAATTTCTGGAAGAAGGTTACAGAAAGTCTGAGTGAAAATGGTCAGCCTGATTTTAAAACAGGAATAGGGAAAACAAGGCTCTCCAGATGTCCCAGCCACGCTCCTAGCCAATATGGACAGTAATGTGGGGTGCTAGATTTGGAGCTCAACAACATCTGGAAGGTCACAGGTTCTCCACCTTTGGTTTCAAAGAAAAAAACTAAATTCCTTCAGTGTTTTTATACAAACATTTGAAAGGAAAATGCTTGATTGTTTACCTTTTCAAAAAAAAGGGGTGGGGGAAGCCTACAGATTTGCCAGATGTTTCCACAAATACTATTTTCTGTCCATACTTCTTACAAATGAGACCACAAAAATCTAACAGCTCGCATATTCCATTTTTCCTGGTTTGCCAGCTCACAGATCTGCAAGTATCAGCTGTTTCACTAAAGCCCTTTTTAGTCACCTGAAGATTCTGTTTTTATTAATAATGGAAAGTGAGTTAAGTTAGTGACACAGAATCCAAGAATTTTTGAGGGAAGATGAAAACTCAGACGTCAATAAATAAGAAGGTGAGAAAATAGCTGACAGTGTTCTTTATCCTGTATGGAACTATGACTCTTCCTTCTCTGCTGTTATAAAGGCCAGCCAAGTGAGGCTGACAGGGGTCTCTCCCAGTGCCTCCAGGCTGCATGGGCCTAGATGGGGAGGGCCCAGCTCCAATTTAGTCCTACTGAGACTGAGCAGCTGTGCATATTAATCTTCAAATATAGTTTATATAATCCAATCAAATCTTTGTTACAGTCATAAACCAGCATAAGTAAGGCAAGTTACAATTTTTTTAAACTAAAAATTATTAAAACCTGAGTCATGGTGTTTTTGTGTGGTTGGCCATATTTGCCATCTTGTTCTTTTTTCCAGTTCGTTTTTATTTACATTGTTCTTATTAAGATGATATTTTTATTCTGTATGTTTATTGTGAGCTTCCAAGAGTATTTCAAAAATCGGGTGGCACCTAAATCAAATTTGACTCAGGTTGACTCAGCCTTCCATCCTTCTGAGGTAGGCAAAACTGAGGACCCAGATTGTTGGGGGCAATGGGCTGACTTTGTAAACAGCTTAGAGTGGGTTGAAAGCCCTGATAAACGATATATAAATCAAATGCTACTGCTATTGCTATTACTGTGGTGGGACAAGCTAGGGAAGGGCCATTGTTCACCTTGTCCCTCTCCTCTAGACACCGAGCAGCATTGAATAGTGCTCATTCTGTGTACAGTGGTCCCTCTACTTACGAACTATTCGACATACAAATTTTTCGACTTACAAATGGAAAAAGTGGCCACATGCT
>JANHFR010006989.1:20235-30452 GCA_032468015.1 Mimophis mahfalensis | reverse complement strand
AAAGAAAGAAAGAAAGAAAGAAAGAAAGAAAGAAAGAAAGAAAGAAAGAAAGAAAGAAAGAAAGAAAGAAAATAAATGACCAGCAACAAAGTAGATGGACTAAGTTACAATGACAGTAGGTACAATGTCAAAAGACATGAAAACCAGGTTAGATCACCATGGAGAAAATCTATCTGTGGTTGTTAGGGGTCAAAAAAACACTTGACGGCAGATTATCAATCAGTCCAAAACATCCTTTTATCTAAAAAGCTGGTAGTCAAGGGCAACAAGGAATTCTATGCAGGTAGTAAATGAAGGAACTTTCCTTTCTCTGTCAACATACCTGTCTCTCACAAGCTTTATGTACATGTTTGAATAAGCAGAGTAAATGTAAAAATTGTTTCTTTCCTAATATTTCATTTTCCTCATGTAGCTAAAAACACACAGTCACTTTTGCAATACTATATCCAACTGCTAAGTCAGCACTTTTCTGGCTATATTAGAAGGTAAAATTAGAGTTCCTTCTCCTACCAATAGGTGATACTCTTGTTCTGAAATCACGTTTTACAATTCTTCCAAGGAATTCAAAATGTATTATCCATATATTGTCATCGTCATCAACATAACCTCATTTTGATCCTTTATGGATAGCCTAAATGATATTTTGGCTGTTCGCTTTAACAAATGTCAATTTATTAAGAAATAAAAAGTTTAGGATGCATTTTAGCTCCATTGATCCTTTGCACCATGGATGCCCTAAACTTGCTCTGTGTGATAAGTAGTTAAAATCTATGAAGTATAAGAAGCTAGAGGTCAGACAAGGTTTGTGTAAACTGATAAATGTTTTGTAATCTTGGGAAGTGATGTTCAGAGTTCTTTCAGAACAGGCTATACACTCCTGTTCATGTATGGGCTCATATATATGTGTGGGACAGAATGCAGATGGTCATGGTAGCAGAAACTTAGTTCCCCTTTGTTTTGCATCAGCTTAATGCATTAGCTCTATACTAATTACTATACATGATACTAGTAATTTTCTAGTATGAGCATGGTATGTAACGTAACATGTAGTGCCATATTAATTGTGCTCTTCTTGTTCACTTCCAGAATCAATATACATTGCTCTTTTTGATTCTTAAAGCCCTTACTAGCTTTGAGCATCCTTCTCCTATAGGCTTCTCGCCCCCACCCACCCCAATTATTTAATTTACAGGCAAGGTTTTAGGCAGAATAAAGTGGCCCTTGATTATTGAGGTCATAGTAACTAATAGAGAGATCTCAGTGATAGTACCAAACTTGTAACCTAACAATTTCAATACTGCTTTCTTGCCAGATCAAATCCACTAGGTTCTCCCAAGCTTTGAATGATTAGTTTTTAAGATACCTGATGCTCATTTTAAAATCCTCTTCTTTTCTTTAGCTAGGAAGTCTATGAACATCACCAGTTCTGTTACTGTATGCCTTTTAGTTAATATGTAGTGGCAAAAGTTAGGCACATTTACTAAGCTGTCTCAAAATGTATATGACATTGAAAGACACTAATTCCGATATAAAAATCAGGGTACAGGGGTATGAAAGGACAGCTGGGGACCCAGGTGGATAAAGAGATATTTCTGGCTCTATATGTATCTTTGACTTATGCACAAAGAGATATAAATAAAAATATAGATAGAGTACTAATTTATTGAACATGCTGACATCCACTTATGAATATTTTACAAGGCACAAAGACCAAAGCAGCTCTGGAGTCTTCCTTTTGCTCTTCCACTAGCAATTGAACAATGCTATGTAAATAGTACTGTATAAATAACACATCTGAATTTCAACTGATTAAATCAGCAGATCAACCAACTAAACATTTAGCTGATTACTATTCTGACAAAGCTCATATTATTCAATTCAATCTACAAATCAAAAGCATACTTATTTTAGAGGCCATTTAGGTTGTGCTACAATGCCAATAAGTTCTTTCGTTAAGTAATTAGAGAAGCAATAGTCCAGTGAATGAAGAAAAGGAGACAAGTATTCTATGGGAGGCAGCTACAGAGTAAATATTAGCAAAAGATAAAAGTGTTACTAAGTTTATGAATGGGGAAAAACTTACTGCTTTTTTTTTACTCTACTATGCTAATCACATCAAGTGGCTTTTTAATACAACTTTGTAACTTTGCCAATTATTTTCTTCACATAGAGATAACTGCATATTATGTTTGCTGACTTTCTCTCAGACAACAGACACAAGAGTGCACATTATAATCAATAGTCATTTGATACAGGGCATCAAATTACCAAGTCTTAATTGTATTATTGCTCCTTGCTAATTAGTCCTTGGGTATTTTAAAAATTGTTAGCTATCTAATTTTACATACTTTTGGGAGCAGCAAACAGAGAAGCAAACCTAGCATTAATATACAGAAGCAGTTTGTTACAATTGCTTTTTTTATTTTTTTAAAAATAGTGCGTCAAAAAGTGTAGGTATTTTTAATTAAAGAAACCTTCCAGCAATGCTGAGATATGTGCCTCTCTGGGCAAATTTTGGACAGCTGCTCTGGAAAAGAGCAATTTTTTTTTACTTAATTAGACTGACAATAATATTACCAGAAGCACTTATGTAACTTTAAGGTAAAGGTAAAGGTTCCCCTCACATACGTGCTAGTCATTCCCGACTCTAGGGGGCGGTGCTCATCTCCATTTCAAAGCAGAAGAGCCAGTGCTATCTGAAGACGTCTCTGTAGTCATGTGGCCGGCATGAATAAATGCCAAAGGTGTATGGAACACTGTTACCTTCCCACCAAAAGTCCCTATTTTTTTACTTGCATTTTTACATGCTTTCGAACTGCTAGGTTGGCAGAAGCTGGGACAATTAACAGGAGCTCACTCTGTTACGCAGCGCTCGGGATTCGAACCACTGAACTGCCAGCCTTTCTGATCTACAAGTTCAGCATCTTAGCCAGTGAGTTTAGCTTCAATAAAAACCACTACATAACCAAATCTGATTGATGACATAGCACTATAAGGCCATTCTATCAGTTACCCAATAGCAAATACAATATATGCAATTATGGAAAATATCAAAAGAGGGAAGGAAGAAATTAAACGAAATAATTAGCTGGGGGGAAAGTACCGTACATCAAACTATTTTAAAGACTGGTTAACTATTTTAGTACTTATCCCTCATTCAAAAATAATATAGACAAAACATGGCATAGCTTTAATAAATGAATATTTCACAACATTTGGGGAATGTGACACTAATCAGTCAAAGCAATGATTATTTTAAAAACTCCTGTGAAATATATGATGGCATCTTTCTTTACTCGTTACTTCATAAGATATCTCTGTGGACCGTGGAGATTAAATATTTAAACACCTTGTCAAAGTCTCTCAAACTACAGGTAGTCCTCAACTTACAATCAACCATTCATCTAGTGACTGTTCAAAATTACAATGGCACTGAAAAAAGTGACCTACATTCAGTCCTTGTGCTTGCGACCGTCATAACATCCACATAGTCCTATGATTAAAAATTGGATGCTTGGCAACCAACATGTATTTACAACAGTTGCAGAGTCCTGGGATCATATGATCACCATCTGCGACCTTCCCAGTTGGCTTCCAACAAACAATGGGGGAAGTCAGATTTGCTTAATGACTATATGATTCACTTAACAACTGCAATGGAAGTTCTGGTCCCAATTGTGGTTGTATGCTGAGGGGCTGCCCATATTATACATTGTAATAATTATTATTCACAACTCATTCATTTGGGCTTCAGGTACTCTATCCCTATACTGAAATCCAGTTTACTGGATGAGAAAACAAAAGAAAAAGAAAAAAAGGGAGACAGAATGAAAAACAAAAGGACGTAGTCCCATCCATGACTCCTCCCTCATAGGCTGCCTCCTACGGAACACAGCCATTAGCAGAAAAGGGCCTTCTTCCATAGCTTATAAGCAGAACTTCATTTAGCTCATCGTTCTGCCTTGAAACAGCAAGATAAGCCCAATTCAAAGTAAGTTTCAATACAAACCATTATGAGCCAATAAGATGTAGCACATAAGCAGTGGTCAGTTTTTTATTCCTTTAAATTAAATTACTCTGATAGACTGCAACCCAATAAAGAAGTGTGGCTTTGCGTATAAGGAGACGTTAAAAAGCTTACCGTGGACCTACTCTTCTCTTGAAACGATGAGTAAGTTTTATGTTCTTCTGATTCTGCTGGGGTGCTGTACTTACTGTCCACCTGAAGGACTGTATCTGGCTGGTCTTTCGTTCCAGGGTTCTTGAAGATGTCTGTCTGCAGAGTATCACAGAAACTGTTATTTTAAAAAAAATGTAAACACGGAAGATAAGTCCTCACTTAATGACCAGTCTCTGTTGAAAGTTATGAGGGTCCCCAAAAAGCTACTACTTACAACCCATCTTTGAATGTGTCACCTTGAATGTGTCACATCAACCCCACCCTGCAGTCATGTGATCACATTTTGGGCACTTGGCATTAGGCTGGCATTTTACACTGGTTGCAGAGAGATTTGCAATGTTTTTGCTGGTTTCTGGCAAAGGGCACCCATTCAGAAAAATGGATTTGCTTAATGACCACATGATTCATTTAACAGCCACAGTGACTCACTTTGCAACTGTTGTTAAAATGGTCATAAAACCCAGGCAGGTTACAGAGTGACTCACTTAACAACCACAATAACTATGACCAAAATTCCAGGCTCAATTGTGGTTGTTAGGTGAGGACTACCTGTATAAAAAACACCCTTGTACTGAACAGCTAGTTCCAGGTTATCTATTTGGACTAAAACATCTGTGTTTGATCTGGGCATAGACTACAATACACAAGTTCCAAGCAGAGGTATGTCACGTCAAAAAAAAAATATCAATCCCTTCAAACTTCCAAAATATTCACTTTTCTACATCTCTTCAGCCACCAATGACACGCTCAGCTTCAAACATGGTGTATCTGACAGTGAAGTATATATACCCATATCCCAATCTCCCAATTCTCCCAACAAACAAAAAATATAAAAAGGTGACTGTGGTGGAATGATTGCATATATCATGTTTGGAGCTAAAGATATTGACAATAGTTACGAATAGGTCGGGAAAGAAAAATAGTGGGAAGATCAACAGGTGGACTAGTACACAAAGAAGAGAAAAAGGTGAGGAGCACCAAATACGATAAGACTTCTTCCAGTGGAGTGCAGGGTGGTCAAGAGGGCAGAGATAGATGAGTAGGGGTGCAACATGCAATTGTAAATGCAGGCTGAATTTTGTTTACTTGACCCCAGGAGCACTGCAATGGCCGTATCTTCAAGGACCAAGTATGACTACCATTCGTTCAATGGTATTGTAACTTTGAACAGTTGCTGGACAAATGGTTTTGTTAAGCAAGGATTACCTATAGAGCTGCAGTGGCACAGTGGTTAGAATGCAGTACTCCAGGCTACTTCTGCTGACTGCCGGCTGACTGCAATTTGGCAGTTCGAATCACACCTGGCTCAAGATTGACCCAGCCTTCCATCCTTCAAAAGTCAGTAAAATGAGGACCCAGATTGTTGGGGGCAATACTCAAACTTTGTAGACTGCTTAGAGAGGGCTATAAAAGCACTGTGAAGTGATATATAAGTCTAAGTGCTACTGCTATAGGCAAGTTAGAATAGCATGCTGCCAAATGTGACATTGGGTCTCCTTCTTAAAACTTAACAATTTAACTGTTTAATTGTATTTTAATTCTATTAAATTTATTAAATTGTAATTTAATTTTAATAACTATTTAATTGTATATATCTGACCTGTAAATTATTTGTCTGGGAGAATTCTTTGATTATGTTTAGAAGAGGAGCCAACACGGTAGATTTTGCTTCAGAAATGCCATCAATTCTCTTCATAATTTCCACAGTTGTAGGTCTGAAAAAATGGTAAAGATGTTACAGACTTTCTATGACTTTATTATTTTGAGTTTAATAGATGAAGGCAAAAAGGAAAAAAGGACCTATAAATACAGAAGGAGGGAGAATATGAAAGTACTTGCTGAAGAACCTGAAAACAAAAATTAAAACCTAGATAAGCTAGCAAAGTTTACAATCCATTCAAAAGTTACACACATAACACTGTGATTATTTTAGGGAGAATTCGGGCATTTGCAGATGTGAGTATTGTGTCAATGGATCACAACTGAGCAATGCCTAAACACAGTTTCACTCTGAATAGTGTATTAACACTATGCAATGTTTCACTACCAGTAGGAGTAAAGAGATTACCAGCTTCTGGTCTGCTTGACCACCTTTTATTTTGCCCATAGTATTATTACAAAATGAAATTTAAATTGATATTTAGGATAACATTGATATTTTATTATTCATTTTATGGAATTTAAATCTTTTTTTAAACTTTTGAGAACAAATAACAAGGTTGTAAATTTAATTAATGCAGTTATGGTCTATACTTGGCATCAAATTAAGGCTACTGATCTCAAGCTCATTTGCTAAAGTAAAGCAAAATTCCAAACTTGTGTCAGTGTGAATCATTTGAATAGATTTAGAAGGATGAAACATTAAAAAAAGCATTCTAATTATTTGAAATGTTATCAAAACAAGTGGATCTAAACACTTATTAGCCAAAAGCAACTGCATGATGACAAACATGAAAAGTCTAAAAGGTTTGGAAATCCTTCCCCGGTTAGAGACACAAAGTAAATTCTGTAGAGGTAAGGGTGAAAATGATAAAGACAAGCCATCAATGCTTGTGGTATATAAACACATTTCTCCCCTTTCTGTTATATTGTGGTCAGAAACATTTTCTAATTTTTAGGGATAATTACTTAGTTCAGGAATTCTCAAACTGTGGGACAAGTCACTCCCAGCAGGTCAAGAAAAAGGAAGGTAGCAATTTTTAAAGCAAACGAAGGTTGTTGGGTGGCAAGAGAAAAGCTAAAAAAAAAAAAAATCAATCTTCCCTCAGTTTTCATTGGTGCAGCGAGTAGAGTGCTGCATGTAGTACTTAGCTGCCAGCTGCCTGCAATTAGGCAGTTCTAATCTCACCAGGCTCAAGGCTGACTCAGCCTTCCATCCTTCCGAGGTGGGTAAACTGAGGACCCAGATTGTTGGGGGCAATAGGCTGACTCTGTAAACTGACTGTTAGGGAAGGTTGAAAGCCCTGATAAGCGGTATATATAAATCAAATCCTATTGCTATTGCTATTGATGATTGTAAGCTTGAGTTAGGATAGAAGCAAATGGTTTGATTTATTACTCACTCCTAACTCTAATGCAATTATTAGTTTATTCATGGGGTGGAATGGGAAGATGAATTCATACAAATTCATTTAACATTTTAGGAGATGGGAATCCCTGACGTTTCCCCACCAAAATGATTCCTACTGTTCTCCAACATGTGTCAAATGATGCTCATTCATTCACTTCAATGAGAATTCATACCTTATCACAGTCATATCAACCAGCACTTTATTTGTTGCGAGCACCGCTGGAGGGATATCTTTTTCACTGGCAAGTTTCTGCCTGGCTGCCACTAATTTGCCATACAGTACAGTCTAAAAGAAACAAACAATGTTTATCAATCATTGCACTGAAATGAAAAGGCAGCATTCTTTTAAAAATATCAATAAACAAAGTTGCTACCCCATTTAAAAGATGCCTTTTTATATAAAAAGGATGCAAATATAAACAAAAAACAAGAAGTAAGGTATCTATCAGGAGCATTACTCTCTTATTTTAATTCAAAATGGAATGCCGCATCTAGACCGCATTTTTAAACATAGGCTTTTGTGCCTCTGAATTAGACACCATTCCCGCCCCCCAGCAACTGCCTAGACAAGTCCCTGGATTTTTCTGGCAATATTTTCAAAAGTGGTTTATCCTTCTTCCTAGAACTAAGAGGGAGTGACTGGCCCAAGTCAACCAAATGGCTTCATGCTTCAAATGGGACTAGAATTCACAGTCTCAGTTTCTAGCCTGATGCCTTTAACCACTACTCCAAACTACCTTTTTTTAGATGTGAGTACATCATTCAGAATCAATAACATTACCCTCTTCTCTTCCAAACTATGTTTTACTCAAGATGCCATCCTGAGGGAGTCAAACAGAGTAGCACGATGAAAGCAGTGTCGTACTATCAGCCTTGTCCCTTTATATCTGTGCCATGACATTGCAACAATCTTCTAAAGCAGCAGAATTTATAGCACAACAGTGTAATAATGCTTCCCGTATTTTGACAAAAGAAGCAGGGATCAACAAATCAATACCAGTGGTGTGACTTAGTTTTCACTTCGATTAAAACTAGATCAATCCATTCATTATGATTTCCATAATCATGAAAGAAACCTGGTTCTCCTATGAATCTCATCACCAAACACTGGGTATACTAACCTGCAATTCCTTCTCTCTTTCGGATATAACAGGTTCTGTAGCACTCAGAGGGGTGCAGGGCAGTGATAACTGCACAGTGGCCCTACTATTGAAAGAAAAAGAGTTAAAACTATTCAGCCAGTATATGTAGCAGCTGACAAATAAGAGCACATAAATGCTTGCATTTTCCTAGAAAGGCCAATGAAGGAACCAAAAGCCTCATTAAATGCTTTTTGGATCAAGTATGAAAGACATGCTTATGGCACAAGCTGGAGGAATAGATGGTGCTGTCAGTCTTTCCACAAGGAACCTACATGTTTTGGTTCTCTGAGAAAATTACTCCATGTTGAAAAAGCCACTCCACTCAGTGAAAAAGCCATTCCTAAATTTAAATTGGTGACAATAGCATCAGCAAACACCATACAAATACTTATTATACGGTATTCCAATTTCTATCCACCCAACATTCTCAACAAACATTAATATGAAGAGATACAAAAAAAAAAAAACCCCACCCCACTACAAAAAAACTATTATTATTTTAGAGAAATACCTTTTATCTGAAAGTACACTCTGACCGGGCATCTTACTAATTTCTGAGTAGGAAAACAATTTATGCAGAGAAGTGTTCTTCAGTAACATAAAATTTAAAAAAAGAGAGAGAAAATGGATATGCATCTTATCATGTTTTTTGGATACATTTAAATACAAAAGTTTAAAAAATATATAACTCTACAAGTAATTTAATAGGATTAGGACAAATCGCATCACCACAGTTTGCTTGGGTTTCAATAACAGGAAGCATTAACTTTGAAGAGTGGAGAAATGTAAAGATAATACTGAACTAAATATGATATGAAACTAATTATGTTACAGTTGAGCAAAAATGCTAATACAGCCACCGTTGGCATAATCCGACCCAAAATACAGAAAAGCCACTTGACTTCTTAGGTAAGAATGAAAGCCAGCATCGTTTTAAACTAACCAGTTTAAATTTCTGAGTGTAAATTCTTCTATCAACGTTACTGATTTTTTTACCCCTTTTATTGAGGAACCAGAAATAGGTAAACATGTACATGTATCTTTTTTAGATCAACTGGATTTTGTACAATTTTATCTTGCTTTCTGATGCCTGCTCTGTGAAATATCCTCCCCACAAGATCCATCAGGCTTTAATTCTTTTTGCCTCTTGGAAGGCCTTAAAATGCTGGTTCTTTCACCGAGCACTGTAATCAAATGAGACTGTAGCCCAAAGACTGGGAACTCTTAGCTGGTCACTGTTTTCTGGATGATGCTTTTAATTGTTTCCTTTATGTTCTTACTGTTGTTTGCTGTGAGCTGCGCAGAGCTGTAATAAATGCCCACTGCTGATTTTATAATGAAACACTGTTCTCCAATGAATCTCACAAGTAATTTGTCATTTACTTTCTTTTGTCATAAATAACATGTCTTCTTTCAATAGTATCTTACAGAACTATGGTTCATTTTACCATGTAGCTTCCATTTTAACCCACAATTAACATGATAGATTCCTCTGATCATCTATATGCCAGACACATTTCATCTCAAACCCACAAGAACACTGACTTCAACTGATTAATTTATGCTGCTAGATTTTTCCTCCAACTGGAACGTGAAACATGCAGCTATCAGGAAAATAGTTTCAGTAAAGCTCTTTCAACCATTTCTAAATTCATCCATTTTGTTTCCATATGGAACTGGTCTAACAATAAAGGTAAAGGTAAAGGTTCCCCTCACACATCTGTGCTAGTCGTTCCTGACTCTAGGGACAGTGCTCATCTCCGTTTCCAAGCCAAAGAGCCAGCGCTGTCCGAAGACATCTCCGTGGTCATGTGGCCAGCATGAC
>JANHFR010006988.1:573095-588925 GCA_032468015.1 Mimophis mahfalensis | reverse complement strand
ACAATCTGGGTCCTCATTTTACCTACCTCGAAAGGATGGAAGGCTGAGTCAACCTTCAGCCTGGTGGGACTTGAACCTGCACTAACTGCAGGCAGCTGGTAGTACTTTAGGAGGCATTATCTTCCTGCACCACCACCATTATCCCCCTGCACCAATATTCTAGGCAAAGATTGCCCAGCCTGATGTTCTTTTTTTTAGTAGCAGTTAGCAATTAGAACTGGGTCACTTCTGGAAAGCAACAGGTAGAATAAGTCAGCTGTACCGCATTATTTTGTGCAAAATGCCCTTACTGGTAGTTAAATAATTATATAAATTAAAATAAACCTGGGTAAACTCAATCATGAGGCAACTAATGACTTTTATCATGGTAAAGCCATCACCAAATTGGACCCAGATTGTGGGGGCAATAAGCTGACTGTGTAAAATGCTGCTTGTGGGGGACGAGAGCATGGAATGAGGGCTGTTGCTGAAAACACATTGTAAGCTGCCCTGAGTCTTTGGAGAAGGGTGGCATATAAATGGGATTAAAATTTACATCCATCTGTATCTAGAAATCCATTACAATTACTTATCCAAAATTTTTGAAAAGGCCTTTGGGCTACTCAATAAATTATCTACTTATCCAAAACCTTTCGGCTTCTACATGTGTGTTTTCGCAGGCACCTGATACAAGAACATAATCAAACTGCAAATCATGCCCATATATTCAAAATGGGGGCAATTATGAACCTCGTTCTTTATTTTATTTTTATGTGGGCTCTAGATGAAACCACTCTCAAAACATACCTTTTTGGAAATTTAAATTCTAGCAATCAGAAGCCTGTTTGTGTAGAGTGGGCTGGTTGAAGAGTTGTTATATAGAATAAACAAATACTTACGAGACCACCTGCTGCCACCAACAGCCTCCCACCCCCCAGTTCGGTCCCACAGAGTCAGCCTCTTCAGGGTACCGTCAGCCAAACAATGTCGGCTGGTGTCCCCCTGGGGGAGAGCCTCCTCTGTGGCAGCCCCTGCCCTCTGGAATGAAGTGCCCCCCGGAGATCCAGGTCATCTTGGATTTGCAAGCGTTCCAACGCATACTTAAAATATGGTTTTATCAACAGGCAGGTCTGGCCTGAATAAATTGTTAATTTTAATGGGGTAAGGTAATTTTAATATTTTAAGTGTTTGTCCAGTCCTAAATTTTGATTTAATTTGCTTCTTAACATTTTATTGTATGTTTTTACATGGACTGTAAGCTGCCCTGAGTCCCTTGGGAGAAGGGCGGCATATAAATTGAAATAATAAATATATACATATGTACATGTGTGTGTGTGTGTGTGTGTGTGTGTGTATTCGTAGATTTTCATGGGTACAGGTATGCAAATCTTGGTGTATTCGGGTCTTTTCCCATGTAAGGTTAAGAGTATTTTGGCGACATTTTGATGAGGTCACACTCATCATCTTCAGGCTGGTGCCTTCAGCTTCGTGATTCTGGAAGCAATGTGTGACCGGAGCTGCCGTCTCTCTATAAATACTGGTGGGGGGTGGTACGCTGACTTTGTTGCTGTTAGGGGGTTGGTTGGCTGTGTTGTTCCATCTTGATTACTTGATGGAGTTGATGCTTGCAAATTAGTCAGCTGTTTTGTACCATCCTGGGCGGCTGAGGTATTAGCTGTGTGCCAATTGGTCTTTTGTGTTTTAATGACCTGGGTAATGGGCTGTGTTCTGGATGGAATTGATGCTTGCCAAACAGCCCATTACCCAGGTCATTACAACACAAAAGACTAATTGGCACACGGCTAATACCTCAGCCACCCAGGATGTTACAAATCAGCTGACTAATCTGCAAGCATAACTTCAAAACTAAAGGCCCGATGATGACAAGTGTGACCTTGGGATGCTAATGAATCACATGACCAAAAAGTTAATGGAACTTCTTGGCTCATC
Organism: Mimophis mahfalensis; assembly: GCA_032468015.1. Lineage (NCBI taxonomy): Eukaryota > Metazoa > Chordata > Lepidosauria > Squamata > Mimophis > Mimophis mahfalensis. Next base: position 586,996 of record JANHFR010006988.1, on the reverse strand, counting down.
TCTCAGTAGCCTATTTTGAATTCTGATATATAATTTTCCATTCAGAGTTTTCCTTCCTTCCTTCCTTCCTTCCTTCCTTCCTTCCTTCCTCCCTCCCTCCCTCCCTCCCTCCCTCCCTGATTCCAGAAATGCTCTGCATTGATTAAAAGATTTAAAATAACAATCAATCAATCAAACAAACAATAAATAAAAATAATTTTAAGGAACACGATCCTCTGCCAGTCATATAATTAAATGATAGCCAAATGTGAATAATTCTATTGCTATCTTTTTTATTGATAGTTGAAAAAAAAGGAAGATCTAGAAGATGATTTCTTGAATTGTACTCCAGAAGATCTTCTTCGTTTTGATGATTACAACCATGATGGTTACTTAACTCTGCAGGAACTTTATACTGCGTTCCGTAAGTAATAACTTATCTCTGTGTGCATCTTTCTCTTCTGCTGTTGCAGGATGATGGAAGGATAGAAAATGGTCATCTTTTCTTGCAGGAAGCCTGTAATATTTGTCATCCTTGAACTTTCCCAGATCTTCCTAGGCAATGGTTAATGCATGTTTTGTGTGCCATCATTTTCAGTAGCAAATGACTACCAGCAGTGAAGATCTGAGAAGGAGAGAGGATATTTGATTAGTGGAGGGAGATTAATTCAATCAGTTCAAGGAGCTGTATGCTCAGTTCCTGCCTTTGCTTTAGGGGCAGAGGGATGTTAAGAGATCATGCAGAAGAGAGGAAATCTTAGCATCACTTTTTATTAATCAGTGAAGGCAAGCCAAGTATTCACTGTGGTTCAGAATTTATTCTATAATTTTACTTAGTTCATATTCTTGTTCTAATCTTATTTATTTATTTGAAGTAAAATATTTGGTAAAGTATACATTCTTCTGAAAGAATTGTGGCATTTTATTGCCATTGCAAAATACAGTTTGGCTTCTTTGTGAATAAATAGCCATTTAAACTTAGAGATATGGGAGTGATTTCAATGTAAGTAGTAAAAAAAATATAGGGCTCCTTTTTTGTCAGCAGATATATTGTTAGTAATAATTTATTGAAACAGATGTCCATAGAAAATTGCTTTAGCAATAGCTTTGATCGTTTTTGTTCATTGTTATTTGCAATATTGGCAATATTACGTAGAAAGTTATTTCTTGTTATAGACATGGAAGAAACAGTTTACTGATGTTAATGTTCAATTCCTCTTTGTCTACTAATATAAAAAATCTTTGTGACACTTGGTTTGTTTTAGCATTGAGAAATAGGACAGTTTGCCAGGGAGGTTTATGGGTTTCCTTTTAATATCAGAGAATTGCATCAATATAATTCTTTACATGTCCATATTGTGAATAGGTAACAATATTTCAAGAGCTTCTAAACATGACTCTTTAACAATTTTTTATCCAGTAAAAAAGTTGTATTATTTTTATGTTGAAGGATTATTTTAATGTGATATTTAATGCTACAGTGATGATGATTGAATCACTCTCCAGGGTTCCCGTCAACTTCAACTCTCATAAAATCCAACGGTATTTCATAATAGACTTGTCCCTTTCCTAGCTACTGTGATCTGCACTCAATTAATTTCAGCCTTGAACTCTGATATTTTTGAATTGTAGCTTCTATGGCCTCCTGGTTCACTTAATCTAGATCTCATAATTACAGTGGAAAGTGCATTTAGACCTCACAGATAACATCTAGTAAGAGTCTGTTGTTGTCACCCTGCCTTTATTCCAGATCCCTACCATTATTGTATAAGTTTGTTTTAGAAGAACAACGTAGCATGGAAGATTTAGAGGTACTTCCTCCCTTTGATTCTTCTTGGCAAATTTCCAGAAATATCACAACATTTCTGGTAGTTCTTTAAGGAAGCAGAGAAATAAAACAAGATGAGTTCAGTCAGGCACAGTTATTTATCACTAGTTCAAATATTGCTTTGTAGAAGTTGGGTCCCTAGAGGACATAGTCAACTGTACCCAGAAGTATTTTCTGTAGGATCCTGATGTTAAGAATATATATCTCAGGAAGACAATATGAATTTGTTTGAGATGTTTCTGCTTTTAGGAGTTATGAAGACATACATTGATTTAGTCTCCCTTTGATGTTTGGAATTTGAAAATGTAAGTTCTACTTTTGCCCTGGGAGTTATGTAGTTAATGGTGCTTTTATATCATGAATACCTTCCTTTTCCAGGTTTACCAGGTGAACATGGAAAAGACATTGTGAAATAGATTTTAATCTTTTTTCCAATGCTTTGTGTTTTGTTCAAAATTATTCTCAAACAAAAAGAAAAGAGAAGCCTCTTGTTTTTATAAAGCCGTTTAGAGGGATTGTTTAAGGATCTGGAAAACTGTCATGTTTAATTATCATACTGCATTTGTTTCATGTTTTTACATGTTTTATTACTGGAAGTAATATACTGCCAGGTTTCTAGAATAAAAGCTATGGCACAAAAAAAGAAGGTTTTGTGATAAGGTGATGTAAGAAAACCTTGTGAATTGGAAATATTCTTTAAGTGCTCTAAGTATGAATCAAAACACATCTTTGGAAAGTTTTATTTCAGTGCAAGAAAAACCCATGGGATGTGTCAAAAAATCATGTGTTTTGAATCTTCTGGCTACTCTGAAGACTGTATTTGGGCTGTAGTTTTATGGCTTGCAAGCGGGCAGCTCTTTTTCCATCCCAAACTAACCTAAGTGGTGCCATGGCAGCACTTGTCACATCCCTGCTGCTACTGGTCTAGACTGGAGAGGATGATGTGTTGTCAGGTCACTTGGACGAAAAAACACAACCAGACCAAAGAAAGCTCCTTGTAGCTGCATGATTGCCAGCTTTTCTTGCAAGTTGTTAGACTTCCTTTTAATGCTGGAGGAAAGTTAAAATTCATATGAGTATATATGTATGTGTGCATGTGTGTTTGCCTCAGGTCCGTCTTGACTTCTGGCAACTGCCTGAATATATCTCAGGCAGTTTTCTTGGCAAGATTTTGTATAGGCTTCTTCTACGTAGGGGTGAGAGGGATTGACTGGCCCAAGGTCATCAGTCAGCTTTGTGCCTCAGGCAGGAATAAAACTCATATAAAACTACCATAGCTTTGTGCCTTAACCAGGCTATACCAAACTGGCTCTCTTGTTGCTTATATGACTATTGTGCTGTGCTGTGCTGTGCTGTGCTGTGCTGTGTTATGCTTTAGTCCGCAGATAATGCAAATATGTCTCTACATTCTACTTTGTATCACATAGAAAGCTTGCTGATAACTGCAGTGGTTTTGTAAAGATGATGCATTTTGGTTTGGTTGGTTTATGTACCCTTGTCTATATTCTTGCAGTAAGTGTCCATTTAGGAAGCACCAGTGGTGTCTACCATCCCTGCTTTTCTTTTATTATTTTGTTTACAGCCAGCAGCCATCCCTATGTGCAAAGGGGAAAAAAAGAAAAAAACCACCAGGGAAAAGAACACAACTGTTTTTGCTGGACTTGTACATGTCAGGCAAGCAGCAAAGCAAAACCATCAGTGCCTACACAAAATTGGCCAAAGAGCTAGATTAAAAAAAAAAATAAGGCATAAAAAGCATTTATAAAAGATGTGTCAATTAAAAAGGAAAGTTATAAAAAAAATTTGATAACAATGCTCCCTTTATAGGTTCCTCTCATTCTATCTTCAAGGGGAAAAACTAGTGGATTCTCAGCATTAGTCTGGGAGTGAACACTTGTCAGTCTGCTGGGAGTTAAATCAAACCAAGAACAAATGGCTGCTGATTCTGACAGTGAAGAGTTAAATCCTGGTCTTGAGACGGTCTTGCCAATGGAGAGCTGAACAACTTCTGTAGGGAAGATGGCATCAAATTTCCAAACTAAGCAATCCAAGAAGCATTGACTATATAAAAACATCTTCCAGATACTCTCCCCTTGTGGCAAAGGTCTCTTCCTGATTTGTGTTCCTGTGTTCTCACTTTCCAAGTTGATCCAGTTCTTTGTCCTGGGAATGGACCTGTGGTTTGATAGTGACGTGGCTTCTGTGGCTTTCTCTAGCCTTAGACAAAAAGCTTGTTTCTCGTATCCCTTTTTCACTGCCCTCAAACTGCTTCCAGTTTCCAATTCATCGTTATCTAAGTAAGAATTCTGTTGTTCTCTAAACAGATCTCTGTCTCATTTATGATTCTTTGAAACAGGTTATCTTTTCTCAGCTATTATGGGTATTTTAGGATAACACAATTAAAACTGACAGAATTGTAAAGCACCTTTCTCTTTGCCTGCTTTTAGCCAAAGCTTTGCATAGGACACTGCCCTTGCCCTATAAACTGTTGAATTAATGATTAAGAGGATTTATTTGAAGAAATTGAAATTATTTTTCTCTGTTCTTGGGGGTGGAGCTTTTCTAATGTCAGACTGTAAACCAAACAGATTTTTCAGGTAGATATGAAATAATGGCCTTGCCATTGTTTTCTATAGGGATTTATTTTATTGTTTTCAAAAATATTTTAAAATTCATGCCCTCAGCCAGTTTTATGCAATTTTGATGTTAGATGGCAGTACTACTTATGTTTATGGTGCTGGATTGAAAAAACAAAGGAGTAACAGCTGCTTTGAAATTCTGTTTCCTTGGTCTAGAAACTCCAAACATGTTGAGATTTGTTTAGATGGACTCAGAAGACTGAAGCATTTTTGTTGTTGTTGTTATGACGGGAGAAAAAAGTTGGTGAAAAGTTAAAGTTTTGTTCTAAACTTGAAATAAAACAAAATATTATGTTGCATCCAAGCCTGTCCCAGAAATTGAATTAAGCTCACCTGAGAGATACTTAATAACGGTATATTTATATCAATAATTCTCAAAGGGGAGGATAATGTAGAGTGAATTAAATTGCAATGTTTTCAGCTTGCCTAGAAACAGGCAATGAAATATGAGAAAAAAGTTCAAAAAATTATATAGGGCTAAAGTTTTAACATTGTAAGTTAAACATAAAATGAACTGCAGTACCCTATCATGAGCCATGGCAGCGCAGTGGTTAGAGTGCAGTACTGTAGGCTACTTTTGCTGCCTGCCGGCTGCCTGCAATATAGCAGTTCGAATCTCACCGGGCTCAAGGCTGACTCAGCTTTCCATCCTTCCAAATTCAGTAAAATGAATACCTAGACTGTTGGGGACAATATGCTGACTCTGTAAGCCACTTACAGAGTCTGTAAAGCACCATGAAGTGGTATTTAAGTCTAAGTGCTATTGCTGTTGCTACAGAGTCCTCTATGATAGTTTTCTGTGTAGTTTTTCACATAAAGACTGTGACTGCATCCTACTGTGTGTACTTCTGATAGGATAACGATGTTCACAGTGTATTGATTTACAACTGTCTAGATTAGCATCTTCACTTGCTTACAATTGTGTGATAATTATTAGGGGAGGCATAATTAAATTTGATTAATTATGGGGACATTATTAACTTGGGTTGTTTGAAAACTAACTACTTATGTCCTGATCTTTAGCAGTTGGTGAATGTGAATACATGGAACAAAGCTAAGGCATAGGTTTAATAGTTAATGAAATGCCTAAAATATATGTGAAGAATGAATTTATATCACCAGGTACATGTACATAAGGACTGCCAAATCTTTCTTTCCCATATCTGTCTGTTTCTTTATAATCTGACTCCACCCTTGAGATATAGGCTAGGTAGTTTTTATTTCCATCATCTATCTTCAGGATGGTTGGGTATTCTATCTGGCATCCACCAAACCTACTTTTTAAAAATTGTCATCACCTTTGTCTAGGGCATGGGTGTCAAACTCATGGCATCAGGTTGGCATCATGTGAAGTATCGGGACTTTCCCCCTCTTCGCTATACCAGGCATGGGCGTGGCCAGCTCATAACGCATCCAGATTGACAGCCCTGGTCTAGGTAGAGTTTCAGTCTTTCCCCATCTTTCAGTCAGAACTGAAGAAGCTTCTTGGATGAGAAGCTAAACATTTTCAAGGGAAAAAATCAAGAAAGTCCAATTGCCTCTTATAACGTTTGTTACATTTCAGACAGTTTAAAAATTCAGCTGTTGAACTATGCTCTATATTGCAATCCACGTTACATTATGTAACTTAAGAGTTATATAACTCAAGGTTTCAGTGTGTCTGCCCCTATCCTATCCTTCAAGAGGTAGACTACAGAGCCAGAAATAACTTTATATTTTTGAAAAAGAAAAAAAAAGATTGTAAAAATCCTTTTAAATGTTAAATACCCAAAATCTTAACATTCAGCAGTGAAGTAAATACAGTAAATTAAAGTTCTATTCAAATTATGAGGGAAAACCTTATTAAAAACGAAAATTTTATTAGAGGAGATTTAATGCTCCAAGGAGATCATACGATACCACCGCTCTGCCAATAAATGAGCATTCTCACAGGATCTACATAAAGATACCGGAGAAAGTTTTAAATTAATTAAATATCAGAAAAGGTTATAAAGAGACTTTATTTTTTCATGCACATCTTGTGGCCCTACATAAAAGCTTGAAATAAATCCAATTACTGAACTTGTTCAGAGAAATAAAAACAACAGGAAATGTTAGCCCAGCAATATTATTAGCACAGATTTCTGTCTAAACCTATTATCTATTTCTTAGAACTAGCATATCCCTGAAACAGATGTCCTTTCTCTCTTTATTTACTGGGTATTCTCCAGTCTCCTGGCAAGTTCAAACTTTAACCAGAAGCAGTACTTTTTCCCAGCGTACAACTACTTCTTCTTCCCTTCCCTTCCCTAGTTCTGTCTTTGTCTCATTCTAAGGATTTTAAAGGATTTAAAGTGTCTATGTCCATCAGGAGCTGGGTAGCATATGTCTCTGGCTACAAGACCAAAAAAGAAAAAGGCAAAAACAACAGGTTACTTCAAGACACTGTGGATTTTAAGTCTGTGGTCTGTGCTGCAGGAAATGTTGATTAGGATTGCCTCCATTCTGGAATAGAACTATTGTATATTCACAATGTGCATGTTATGGTCCAGTGAATAGTAACAGTGGAACATAATTTGGAGATCAAAGGAGGAAACTTCTGTAGCAATAAAATCCTTCCCATTGGCAGGCAAATTCTGTTGGATTTTATCCTGCTTTCCTTGCCCCATTACTACTCTACCAATCTTTCTTCCAGCAGTACCCCCTCCCATCTTTCCAACTTCCCTTCTACTCAAAATCATCTTTTCATTCCCGATTAACTCAGTGGTGACAATTCAAAAATAACAGGTGGAATTTATCACTGCTTCCTCTCCTGTTCTTTGTCTTTTGGAGTGGAATACAACAGACTAGTAACAATAAGTTATTCCTAAGAGCTTTCATGACTGTATTGGTGCAGAACAGAGAGAAGATAAAAAATATTTGTGTCGAGTTTGCTAGGTGTCAAATAAAGGAGGAAGAAAGCCTTCTATCTTTCATAAAAATATCTATAGTGGAAAAGTATTTAGAAATCAGTGTCATATCTGAGACAAGAATTACAGCCTTAAGGCTCAGATATTCAAGTTCAGAAATGAAGTCTTGGAAACATCAGAAAAAAAGTGTTTCGGAAACAATTATCAGAAGAAAAATATTCCATAGTAAGTATCAGTGTTTAGCTCTATAATCTGTTTAATTTACTTGGAACAGAAATACAGTTTTATAAAAGCCATTCTTTCTGATTGTTTAGTTAGCATTATTTATGCTACTCTTCCAGATTTTATATAAGATAACAAAGTGTGCATTTTTCCCCCACCGCATTGCCATGGAAGGCCAGTTGAGCACTAACATTGTTCAGATGCATGAGAAAAGAAGTTGGCTTTGCTTTTTTAAACATTGGCAAGTGCATTAAAATTAATTGCTCACCAGTCTTTGAAATCTAATTAATAACATTGCTCAGTGACATCACCAATGCTCAAAGTTTCTCAAAGTAGCAGTCTTAGATTTCTTTTAACCTATTAACCTTTGTTACACTGCTATTTGAAGGAAAATGAAGCTGGCCTTGTGGATTTGATGAGCAATATTATTCTTTTTTTCTCCCCACTACACTTGGTTTCCATTTTTCTGTATTTGCATATGAAATTGTGAGAGTATACCTTAAAATGCCCTTTTGTTGTTTCCATTTTGATATGAATTACAGTGGAACCTTGGGTTGTGAACACAATCCATTCTGGGATTGCATTTGGAATCCGAAGTGTTCACACCCCAAAGCAATGCTTCTGCGCATGCACAGAAGCCAAAATGGCACAGAAAGGAAGATTTCTGCACCCTTTTTTGATCTCAAGTCGAGTTTTGAATTGGAAACAGGTCCAAAACTCGACGGGATTTTTGGATCAGAACCCAAAGTGGATACGAACTGAAGCATTCACAACCCAAAGTTCCACTGTATTGTAAAAACTTTAAACAAAAGATGTGGCTTTGAAACACGTCCACATTTGTTCCTAAACTGAGATGCCAATTATAAATTTTAATGCCATAATGCCGCAAATAGCAGCCATCAAAGAAGATATTGTAAAGCATATTTGTACTTTAGTTTCCTTCTCATGAGCTAATAGTCTGTGGAGATTCTCATTCATACAGATCATGATTGTCCTAAAGGTGCTTTTTAAAGAAGAAACTGGAAAACAAGAGGTTTTTTTTTCTTTCAGGACATTTTACTTCTCATTCAAGAAGCTTCTTCAGCTCTAACTGAAGAAGTCAGAGCTGAAGAAGCTTCTTGGATGAGAAATAAAACATCTTCAGAGAAAAACAACAAGGAAATCCAGTTGCCTCTTTAAAAAGCATCTTTGAGTCATGACCTAATCCTTCAACAGACTTCCTAAATAAAATAAAAATATATATATTTTAATTCTTATTTTACCTAGATAATAATCATTATCAACAACACTGAAATAGAAAGATTATGGAATAAACTGCAGGGCTGTCAAGTGTCCTGAATTGGGCGGAAAAATACCGTATTTTTATTTATTTCCCGCACTGGCAGTGGTGGTCCCAGCAGTTACTGGCACACTGGATGTTACAAAAAGCCTCAGATAACACTTTAAAAATCTGCACATTGACACAATTTCCCTCTTTCGATTATAATGCCACACTGCTTGGATCTGTGCATGCACTATGCCACTAGATTATGACATCCTATGCTCAACACCAGCTAAAGAACTAGGTGCTGTGATTTCACAATTTTATGTTTATTATAATAATAAAAATAATAAATTTTTATACCACTAGACTCCCAGAAACTCTCATGGTTAGCATGACTATGAATGTTCTGCCTGGAAATGATACAAATTATAATTTAGTATATCTGGAAGTCATCAGTTTGGTTCCCTGTTTATTGCACTATTTGAAGTTAGGGAATCTGTGAGTTGATAAGTGCCCAGCCACGATAAAGGAAATCTATGACTCTCTGAGAAAATCTGTCCAATTTCTGAGTAATCCACCTTACTAGGGAACTGACATGTATTTCCTGGCCATACATTTTATTATTTTATTTTTATTTCAAATATAACAAAATGTTTGTGGTGTTTTGTTTTCAGATATGCCAATCATTACTTTAGCTTGCAATCTCAATATGATGACTGTGCATACTTCAAATAACCTTTGTGGGTAGGCTGGTGAGATCTAAAGCTGCCTTTTTCTACATTGGACCTAGCAATGAAGAACAGCTAATAATAAATTAGAGCACGGAATAATCATAATTAACTGGCTTGGAAACAATGCAGTAATTTGGAAAGCTCATGGCCCAGCTGAGATAGAGTTTAAATATGCTCAAATGACTGCTTTTGAATAAAGCTATTGCGATTAAATTTGACTGAAGGTCATTAAAATTAACCAAGTCACTTTTGACTTTAATTTTATATCAATCTCTGGTGAAATGAAAAGGGAAAAATGGGATGTTCTGGCTGAAAAAATAATAATGCTGTCTTCCAATGCTAATCAATGTGGGCAGGTCAATTAGCAATACAAATGTGTCAGAAAGAAGGAAAACATGTATTCAGTCACAATGATTCCATCTTGTCAACATAGTGTGAATTAATAACATATCATTAACTTGAAGTTAAAGTCTGTGTAAATTGTAATTCACTGCTCATTAGAATTCTCAAAAGTGGCATTCACTTCTGACAGCTTGGGCCAGGCAACAGAGTATTTACAGGAATTCAGAAGTTCATTGGAGTATATGTTGACCTCCAATACATTTTAAAAGGAAACATTTTTCTTTATTGTGGCCACTTGTAACACAGTGAAGTAATCTATAGTTATAGGATATTCCAGTATAGTTTTAAAAAACGAATATGAACACATTCAAATATAGTGTTGAATATATAGTTCAGGGGTGTCAAATTCATGTATGACATCGTCATGTGACGTATTGTGACTTTTTTCCCCTCCGCTAAACCGGGTGTGGACATGACCAGCGCGTGACACATCCAGCCCATGGGCCAGGAGATTGACACCCCTGATATAGTTCCTACACTTTACAGCTATTTATTTATTTATTTATTTACTTACTTACTTACTTAATTACCTTACTTTTGCAATTCTCTTCCCCAACTAGTAATACTTACTGTCGATTGATCATTTACCATCAGGTTGTGTTATCAACTCTTAGTGACCACGTGGGTAGATTTTCTCCACGATGTTCTGCCCCTAACTTGCTCCTTTAGATTTTTCAATGGTGCATCACCATTGTAATCCATCCAAGTGATCCTCTTTATCCCTTTCCTTCTATCTTTCCCAACACTGGAGTCTTCTCTATAATGTATTCTAAAGCAACATAATTTGAGCCTGGTCAGTTGCCTGAAATGAGATTTCTGAATTAACTTGTTTGATCATCCTCTGCTAGTTTTCATGGTTCTCCATGGTATTCTCAAAAGTTTTCTGTAATACCAAAACTTCCAATACTTTCCCCACCTCTGAAGATCTTAGAAAAGGATGTGTGAGGTCTATTTCATAAACAAAATATCAGAAATAATAGGCCCAGAGTAATTCCTTCTTTCTTGAAAGCCTGTGCTGAATGACTGGCCCACATCTTCACCTGGATCTTTAATAAATCACTGGAGCTGCATTATGTTACTTCAAACACTCTACCATCATCCTAAGAAAAGCCCCATCCGGGAGATGAATGATTAGAGGCCAGTTGCACTGACATCTGCAATTATGAAGATCTTTGAAAGGTCAAAGATTGCTGGCCCACTGAAAGTCATCATGGAAACCCCTTGCAGTTTGCCTACTGAGCAAATAGGTTAGCAGATGATGCTGTCAATATGGCATTTCAGTACATTTTGAATCCCTTGGGACCTAAGCATGGGTCATTTTTGTAGGCTTCAGCTCAGTATTTAATACCATCATTGCAGAAATTCCACTCTAAACTGATTCAGCTAGCCTGTGTCTGTCCATTCTTGTAAGTGAATTATTAGGAAACAAAAGATGAAGCTAGGAGAAATTACCCAGCCAATTAGCACAAGTTTCACTCAGGGCTGTGTGCCCTCTCCATTGCTCTTCTCTCTATGTACCAATAATTGCATCTGTAGGGATCCTTCTGTTACAGTACTTAAGTTTGCATTCAAGAAGGATAGACTCATTCAAGACAGTAATGTGTCTGCATATAGGTGTGAGACTGAACAACTGACTCTGTGGTATAGCCAGAACAAGGTGGAGTTAAACATGCTTAAAACTGTAGAGATGAGACTGGATTTTAGAAGTAGCCCTTCTATTCTACCACCTCTTACTATATTTAATGACACAATATCCAGTAACAGAGTCTTTCAATGAGATCTTCTGAGATTCCACTTTTTCTAAGCAGTTTGCATGGTTTGACATAATCAACACCATGAAAAGGACTTTCTATAATCAATGAAGAACATGCTACCTTCTTTTGGCATTCTTGGCTTTTTCAATTACGCAGCAGGCATCAGTATTGTCTTCTGGTTTTTTGTGTCATCTTGAACATCTTGAACATTTTCCTTGTAGAGTTCTAATCTGTGTTAGATGATTTTAAAGATTAGAAATGATGCAAAATATTTGTAGCTCAAGTGGTAGATGTTAGTGGTGGTTTGTTCTGTGAGCTTTTTGTTTTGCTTCTAAACATCTTGTCACAAGACCGGGTGAAGAAACATTTGGAAACTAAACAATGATCTTAAAAGGTTATTTGCTACCATGTGAAATTAGGATATTGTATTATTGTTTTGCATATTCTATAATTCTCCTTTTTGGTACTGGATTGACTTATTACCTGCCATGAATATATGCAACATTGTTTTACACATGGCTACTTTGAAGTTATATTCATTAAGTTAAATGGACTTCTTTCCAAGTAAATGCCTAACAGTTCCCAATTTCTCATAGCTGCAATTTTTAGTTCCAAAGAGGAAAGTAATTATCATTAATTATTATTGGTTTGTTCCCCCTGTATGCAATTGCAATAACTAAGATTCAAAGGTATCTTAGAAATCAAGGATGCATCAATCCTCCTACTCAGGTTGGGACAATATTGGAAAATGATATTCAAGACTCCTGAGGGGAGAAAAAAAATAAGTTTTCTTCAAAGTTGTTGAAGCAATTGTCTCTGAGCCATATTTGCCTCAAAATGTACAGTGCAACAGTGTTATTAAACAGCCTATTTTATTAAATGCATCTAGAGGAATGAATTATAATAAGTTTAGTGGTGTTAACTGTATTCTCTGTTGATAATATCAGGGAGAAGAACATTCTCTGGAACTTGAATGTACAGGTGCCTACAAATTGCTTCAGAAGTGCTTAGCTTTAGTGGTGTTTGAAACTCAGACAACTGGAATGTCATTAACTCTCATCTATTACACTTAATGGTGCTTGAAGGCATAAAAACAGGGGCAAATATACCTATCAGTGTTCAATAAAAATATAAATAAGGCAGAGCCAAGCAAAATAATTGCTGAGAACTCATTGATACTTCAAATCCTGTGAATTATTTGCTTCCTATCTTCATAGCCAAAATTCAGCATTACTGTTTAATGTCATTTTGATGGATCTTCAAAATATTTTATTTTCCAAATTATTATGATAAAAGAATAAAAGGAGAACAATTTATGTACAAATTCTTAATAGCATTTGCAGCAAAATTGCCTGGTTGAAATTCTAACTGGGAAGATTTAGTTTCAGTGCCTCTACCTGGCCAGTGGACTGGATTTGTCAACCCAGTCTGTTTCATGCTCCATAATGTTACAACTTTGATGCATAAATAGAAAATTCTGACTTTCCTCTAGCAACCATAAAGTCACAGACACTACCATTCATCATCCAGATCCAATATTAATGAACGCCTAGAAAATATTTATGGAACTGTGGATTTGTGTGAAACACATTTGTCATTGCTGGTTACTGTGTTGTCTTTTTTGTCCTTAAAAAAAGCTGATTCTTTTATTTATCTTTTAGAACATAGTGAGAGAATATGTATTCCAATTCTAATAACAATCCAGGTGTTACAGCTAATGAAAACTGTAGGTGCTGTTTTCCTTAGAGAAAAAACCTAAGGGGTTATTTAAAAGATTTGGGAAAACATAAAACCCCTATCTGATATTGGCTACCTGAATATTACTATTTTTTTTTTCAAAAGCTCCAGAGAATGAAGTGAATAAAAGAGCTCATGACTAGTGGAATGAATTGTGTTTGCAAGCTAATCACTGCTATGTGTGTTATGCATTTTATTATAATGATTATTTGATATACCAATATACACTGAATCATTATGTAAATGTTTTCAACACATGATTATATGAATCAAGCCATTACATCCAAGAAATTAAGTTGAAATAATCTTTAAACTCTGCACCTTTATGTATATATAGACATAAAATGAGCCTCGGTGGTGCAGCGTGTTAAGCACTTAGGACTTAGCACTTAACTGCCAGATGCCTGTAATTAAGGCAAGTTCAAATCTCACCAGGCTCAAGGTTGACTCAGCCTTC
>JANHFR010006988.1:515427-526451 GCA_032468015.1 Mimophis mahfalensis | reverse complement strand
CTGGTAGCAGGTGTTCCCGTAAATAACCCGGACCCAAGCCATTCAGGGTTTTATAGGTAAGAACCAGCACCTTGAATTATTATTAGCTTTATTGATAGACCATTGCAATCCATCTGACACCTCAGACTAATTTAGCTAACATGGATGCTTATTAACTTTAAAATAGGACCATTCAACATCACATATCAGAAGAGCTTATGTTGCAACTGTTCTTTGAGAATAATCAGGGAACAGTTTGGGGTAATCCTAGAAGAGTTGCCATAACTTTCCTGCTTCTGACTTGATTGCCTTTTTGCTAAAGCTTTTCAAACTGTCATTGAACTTTCTACATAAAATAAAACATAAAAAATTAAAAAAAGAACTTTGTGAGGCTAGTAAGCTTAAATTTATGTATAGAGAATTATGTCTCTCTGTTACAAAATTACAGATGTAGTATTTTATTCTTCAATAGTTCATGACATAATCCCCTTTCTACATGCTTTAATTCAAAGATTATGTCTGGTTTTCTTTGCTATGTTCATGTTGTCAAAGTAACAAAGTAAGTCTGTGACCTAAAAACATTTCTGCTTTTTAAGGTGAACTTTTCCTCACTTTTTATTTGACTAATTTTAGAAGACTCTAAATAGATTCTTTTTGCAATATTAACAAGATTATGACTAAGTGGCAGAAGGAAGCAAAACACAATACCAACAAATTAGTTTTATTTTTGTTATTTCAAATGACGGCAATTTCATTCACAGTTCTTTGCTGAAAATTAATGGTGGTGAAGAGTATTCAGTTCTTGCTAGGGTGAAAACTTTAGCTTTTATCACTAGCATATTTTTATTCCCATCACAAATGGAAAGTATATTTAGGATTTTTAAATCAAGGGAATTGAAACCAATTATTTTTACTATTAAAACAGATTGAGAAATGTATGCTTAGTCTCCTTAGATCAGTGGTTCTCAACCTGTGGGTCGGGACCCCTTTGGGGGTTGAACGACCCTTTCACGGGGGTCGCCTAAGACCATCGGAAAACACATATTTCAATACAAATACAGGTGTATGTGAAAATAATTTTATGATTGGGGGTCACCACAACATGAGGAACTGTATTAAAGGGTCGTGGCATTAGGAAGGTTGAGAACCGCTGCCTTAGATGCACTTCAAAATAGACACATTTATTAAAATTATATCTTTATGAAATCCTTTAATCATTATTATGCTCCTTTAATCATTAATTATGCCGGTGTATTTCACAGAATTATTTTGCTCAGGGTTTACTCCACCATGAAATAATTTTCTTAAATTTAGCAAATGGCATCATTGAAAAGTTTTTTAACTTGGAAATCATCAAGATTAAGTTTAACAGGTTACTTAGTATATGAACCTTCAAAACTGATCCTGCTCTTTGCGATTTTAGAAGATTTTCCATAAGGCTTGTAAAAAAAGAAACAAAAAAGATTACTCAATCAAGTAGTTAGCATTCCTGTATCTTCATCAAATAAAAAGTAATTATAACAGATTAGGGATAATACATAATTTGTTAAATCTTTAAAGCAAATGACAAGCCATGATTTAGATCTAGGTTTTAAGGTACTTTATTTTTCAAACAGTGATATAAAGTAGATCATGAAAAATCTTTACAGCAGTATGAATTCAAATGCTCAAAACTCCATGAAATTCTACTGGATTCTTTTCTAACACTGATTTCTTCAAAACTGTCTTCTAACTCAAACTCTGCTAACTCTATAGAAAAAATAATAATTTTCATTCACTCATATATGGAGGCAGCAGAATAGGAATTTCTGAGGAACAGAAATATCTCAATACCAGGGTGGTTGTTTTTGTACTATTTACAGAGCCTTATATTCCATCCTGAAGCAGTCGCAGCAAAGCATTAAACAATTTGCAAAATTTTGCAATTAGAGTTTATTGTCACTTATTTTGGTTGAGAAAGAAATGCAATATAATTTAATATTGTAACACATCACTTCTAATTAATTGTATTTTCCCGCAGGATACGTCAGAGCTAAGTTGTTTTAGAGGATGAATTTGCAGTCCAATTATGTTAGCACTGAAGGATTATTTATTTATTATTAAATGTATGTGCCACCCATCCTGTCCAGAGATGATTCTAAAAAAGAAAGTCTATTTTAAAAAAAAACTAATTTCTTGAAATTGTGTTTTTATGTCCTCTATAAAAGGACATAATTTATGATAAAAAAAACCTGAAATATTTCTTAAGCTAGTTTAGTGTTTGTACATGGAACAAAGCCAGTAAACTAAACAATTAAATTATCTAAAATATGTTCAGGCACTTCTTTCCAAACTCTCATGTCCAATCAAAAATATAATGAACTGTAACAATGAATAAATGATCACATTATACCAATCATGTTTTATTAGTTCCACAAATATTGTTTTGGGTCATTCAGTGGAGTACTAAAGCCCCCCCTTACACACACACACACACACACACACACACACACACACACACACGGAACAGTGAGTACTGCTTCTAATAGGGTACAAGGTCCATCAGTTTTAATATCCTAAAAATGTTCTTCTCTGCATGCAACCAATTTTACTGTATTCAGGGCATTCTAAACTAATAGCAATGAAAGTCAAATGGCTGTAAGCTTTGGGATTAGATCTTAAATTACATTATAGAAAAAAAATGTTGTCTTGAGGAGGTCACTGAATACCTAGCACACTGAACTTAGTTCAAATGCAACATGCAAGCTTATTATTTTGGTACAAGAGAAGCATAAAGATAGGCGTGCCTCCTAATGATAATCAAGGCCAAAGTGATCAGATTAATTAAGAATATTAAAATTGGATGTTCAAAATCCATACTGGTCCCATTATATATCTAAAAGGCAATATTAAAATATTTAGCATCTTACTGGTTTCAGGCACAATTTATATTGATATTTATGTGGATTGATTCCTAGTGTAGGCATTATATTGAAAACATAATCACTCTCTTGTTGACTGAAGGAAGAGAATGTAGCTTATAATTTTGAAAGGCAAGCACTATCCTCTATTTCTTAATAATATATTTTAACTTATAGTTTTTCCATATTCAAAGAGTTTATTTTTTTTTCAACCTATAAACATAATAACCAGTTATTATATTTTGTGCAAAATAATCATTTCTTATTCCTCCTATGTTTTAAAATGGGGTGAGGAAGTAAATGTATCTCACCTGGCATTGTTTTGCAAATCTGGGATAGGGAAAATGATGAGAGAATAGTAATAACAAGGATAATTAATACCTAATTCATAATATAAACCAAGCAATTTGCAATGTTTAGCTGATGTATGAATTAAATATTGTTTCTTCTAAAATTTGACTTAAAATAGATCTGAACGTCCATGCATTTGCTACGTTCAGCTCTGAAAGTCAATGACCTTTATTTTATAACAAAGGCAACAAGAGGAATAACATTCTGTGTTAAGGAACTACAAAGGAAAAAGATGTAAAGATATCAATCATTGGATAAAGTAAATGGCAGTAATCAAAATGAAACACAGGGCAAGAAATTAGTGTATGTTGTATTGATTAAGGAAAATGTCCCCTTAACACATGCTTTCCTTTCTTATCATTTTGATCTTTCAGTTTCCTGCATTCACAGCAGTTAGTAGATCTTTATTCCATAGTTTTCTATTTTTTATTTTTCTTCTGTTGCATAGAAAAGCAGTACATGTGTTTCACCTGGATGAGCATATTTACTTCTATAAAGTGACCAGATGCTGGCGGGTGGTGAGCGGACAGTGAGCAGGGGGGGGAGAATCGGCTGGCGGACACGCGGGCAGACGCGGAGGGCGGGCAGGTGGACGTGGCGGGCAGGCGCCGTGGCAGGCGGGTGCGCAGGTGGATGCGGCGGGTGGGCGGACGCGGTGGCGGCGGACGCGGCGGACATGGATGTGGTGGGCAGACATGGCAGGCAGACATGGCGAGCGAGCAGGCATGGGTGGACACGGCAGATGTGGCGGCAGGTGGCAGGTGCACACAGCACACATGGGGGGGAGGAATGGTGGCAGGGTGGGATATTTGAGAAACAAGGCGTGACGTGGGACAAATTTACAAAAAGCGTGACTGTCACGCCAAAAGCGTGACGTCTGGTCACCTTATACTTCTACCATGTGACCTCTGTTAGCTTTTGTGTCTCTTTCCAGAACAAGAACAATCCAGATCAGTCATATTATAGTGGCAGTAAGTATATTAACTCAGCAACCAATTTGAGCACAAGTCCCACCTTAGCCATGAAAGCCCTCTGGATGATTTTGGGCTACTCACATTCTCTCTCAGCCCAACCCACCTCACAAGATTGCTGTTATGGGGAATTAGGAGGAGGACTCTGACTCTCTCTCTCTCTCTCTGTGTGTGTGTGTGTGTGTGTGTGTGTGCGCGCGCGCCTGTACATATGCATATACAGACACATACACACATATACATGTGTGTGTGAACTGATATAGGTAGACTTCAAAACTTAAGAATCCCCATTCAGTAGATAAAGTTATCATTATTTGATAAATAATAATTTGATTAATAATAATAAAATAAATTATTGTCCTGACACTTGAAATACCAACTTGGACTGCAATTACTGTTGTATGTTACATTAACTCCATCCAAAGAATTCCAGCTAAAACTCCAGTAAAGCCTCCCTGCATCTTAATTTTTAAGAATGCATTTGAGTTCCAGTTGTATAGAAAAGGAAGATGGTGGGAAATGGTTGCATCTGGATTTGCTTGACAATAGCATCCTAATTCTGTGCATAATTTAAAAAATAAAGACATTAAAGCAGCACTGTGAGCCTTAGTGAAAGAGTTTGGTTTGTACAAGACTCAAACCAGGGACAACATCTTTCTATTTTTATTTTTCTAGCTCACTCAATAATTATATCTAACCAAAAATTACATCTAACAAAGCTTCCAAGTGTTTATCAGGATGATCAAAACACTTCCAAACACGGCAGGGCTTTGGAAATAATTATACTGCATGCATCTTTCAGTAAGCTATTTTCAATATCTAAACAGGATATCCACTTATTTGTATGAAATAAGGCAATATGTCAAAAAGAAGGCATCCATTTACAGGAAAAATTTAAGTAGTAATGCACATTTAGAAATAATTTTTGCATTTAAATTTCATAGCAGGCAAGCCAATTTCCCATCCATATGATTACCCTTAATTTGTACACCACTCTCAGGGTAATTCCCACAAACAATGGGTATGCATCTCCATTCAATTGATTCATTTCTTGTGGCTCCTGGACAGCATCTCCACTCTCCCCTTAAATGTTATCAGAAGCTGAGAGCCTTTGGATATAAATAGTGGACTACTGTTCCTTCTCCTGAAATTAAACCTTTGTGATTTGGAGCTACTTGCCACAAGTAGCCTCAATTTGTGCTATCTTTTCATGCAGTGTTGGAAGAAAGACACAGCATTATTATGACTTGGGGATCTGTTAACAAAAAAAAAAGTGTCAGGACTATTCCTATCCATTGACTGTCAAAGTTTAGTGGACAAAAGGCAGCTAAATCTTTTCAAAACCAATGTTTCATATAAAGGAAGATATCTGGCCATTACTGTCAGAGTCTGGTTCACTAATTGTTGGCCTTTACCAACTGCTTCTTTGGGCATTTACAACACAAAAATACATATGAAGAGTTGATCAGCAACTGGCTTAATTACCCATCCTTAGGCCCATATTGGTCGAGCAAGATTTGTCAAAAAGTTCTCTTCTTGGCACTTCTACTAACTTTGCCTCTTATACTAGGAAATATTAATTTAGCCTTTCAAATCTTTGTCAAAATTATTAGTCTCAACTGAGTCTTTTCTTCACTGAGAATTCACTGAGAATTCCAGCATTCCCCATGGAGACCTAACCCACTGAAAGCAATGATCACTTTGAAATGCTGATCCAAAATTTTATTTAAAGCTCTGGGTGTCTAGCAAGAATCAAATATAAAATCTAATACATTTTCTCTTCACTTTATGAAATAATGTCAAAGGTTCTTAACTTCAGGGGTTTGAAAAGATTTAATAGTAACAAAACTGCATTTCAACATCAGATGTGCTGATAAAATGAATCCCATGGATTTTCTTGGGAATTATTGCTTTTTCATCTCTTCATTCTGTTGCCCCACCTGCTTTAGGTTTACTTATTTATTTTGCAGTGATGTAAGACTTACCCCTCTGCTCGCTCTTTCCTTTCTTCTTACTTTTTTTATCTGTCTTGTTTTAGTCATGCTACTTCAAACATGCCAGCCATTCTGGCATATATTGGTTTATGAGTTACCCAATTTAAATAGATATGTTTGTAGCACATGCCAATTTTTAATTACAGTAAATTGCATCATTGCCTACTTAACTACAAAGAGCCTTGTAATGCAGCAGTTAAAATGTGAGGCTAGGATTGCGGAGATCAAAGATCCAGTCCATCCTTTCACTGTGAATGATTGAATATTGGGCCAATCACTCTGTCTCAACCTAACCTGCTCAAATTTATGAGGCTATTTGTGGGGAAAATGGGAGGAGTACTATGGGAATAGAAATCAAATAAATAAAGGGATTGCTACTTTTATCAAAACCTCAAAGTAAACTATGCTAGGATTTTTAAAAAGTGGGGTGGGGAATCCTAGGAAAACATTGTTAAATATGCAGAATGCATGGAAATGGCACAGAGGTGTGAGAGTTTGCAGATTTAACCAAATGAACCCGATCAAAATGTATTGCTGGTGCAGTCAGTGTTTTGCATTTGCTGAAAAGTTACTGAACTGTGAAGTGGAAATATTTAATAAAAGGGGAAAGTCACGAGAGCTATATTTTTCATGAGGTAACTGTCACATCTTATCATAAATTAGCAATATGAAATGTCCATCATACGCTAGATGAACACAGGTGACATTGGTTTACAATGTATCTGGAGAAAAAAAATAGTGGCAAATTATGGATTAGAAATTTCACTTCTTTAATACATGAATTGTGCCCCTCAATAATATAATCAAATGTTGTTCTTCAAAGACTAGTATGAGACTATTCTAAATGAAGAATGTGGTGGAACTAATAGAGGTTTTTTTTTTCTTGTGCTCTTCCAACCCTTTGTAACTTCTTGTCTCCCTTTTTTCTAAATAATTGATTTTGATGACATCTAGTTAATGAGATGTCAATATATTTATGATAAACCATATGCATTTATGGAGTAGCCATATAAAGTAACTCAGGGATTAATGAAGCCCCATAGGCAAGTGCTGTAAACTAATACTAATACTAATACACACACACACACACACACACACACACACACACACACACACATTCTGAATTAGGTATAAACCAATATGGTCACAAAACTGGATGTTAGTTGCAGTTGCCCAAACTGTCTGGTATTATGTGAATATCTTTAGCAGAAAGTGTGCCTTTGTAAATGTGAGTGAGCGAAATGAAAATATCTGGGGGAGATCTAGATCTAGATCTAGATCTAGCTAGATATAGATATAGATATAGATATAGATGTAGATGTAGATGTAGATGTAGATGTAGACGTAGATATAGATATAGATATATAGAAAATGTATGCAAGTTTTTCTTCTTTTTCTCCCTCCATCTTTCTCTTCACTCCTTCTCTCTCTTCATGCCATAGAAAGGGCGAGCAAATGGCAAAAAATGAATATTTTCATGTATTGTAAATACGTGAGTAAATACTGAGTAGTATTTAAAATTAGCAGTTTTAAAGATGCTCTCCAAAGATGATGAGCAGTCATATAATTTCTTGTTTTCTGTACCAGAATTTGCTCCTGCTCTTTTATCTTTTCATTCTCATGCTGATCCAATGAATTACGTAGTAATAATCTTTTCTGGAAATCATAAAGAAGTCTACCATTTAGTTATAATGGTGAGTGGTAGGAGGAGGATTGTCTGAAGCCATTCAATAGAAAGACACAATATTTCTCTAAACAAGTTCTTCCAACCTGAAAGAAAATTATTTTCAAGTCAACTGAATGTTTCAAAGAGACATCATTTACAACTGTGAAATGTGAGAACTCAACAAAAACTTTGATTCCTCAATTTTATATGCTTTGCTTGGAGCTTTTGTATCTGGAATACTGTGTGCATTTTATTCTTAACAACTGAACTTACTGAGCACAGAAGTATAGTGTTGTGTATCTAATCCACAAAACTATTGTAGGTCAACAACGCCCTGGCAAAATTAGGATGTACACATGAAATAGAAGTTTTGGAAGTTGTTTAACCATTAGCAGCCTTATATTATCTGTTAAGAATTGATATTCATGGTTGTGATCAAATTGAGGTGATTTGTAGAGATTATGTTTTCAAGGAAGGCAGCTGTGTTGTCATAGAAACAACCAAAACATAACTACAGTCTATGTGATGGTAAAGGAGGCAGGCAGAGTGGGACAAAGACAGTTTGTAAAAACAAGTCAATATAAAACTGCCTAATTGTTATTCTGTTTTAACTTTTAATAAAATCTAATAAAAAATTAATATATATATATAACTGCCTTGTGGCAAAGAAGGAGCAATGGAAGTCTAAGATCCTTCAACAACTGAACCTCCATCTGAGCTAAGTAGTACTGACTAAATGTTCCTCTGGAATTCAGATAGTGGCATAA
Organism: Mimophis mahfalensis; assembly: GCA_032468015.1. Classification (NCBI taxonomy): domain Eukaryota; kingdom Metazoa; phylum Chordata; class Lepidosauria; order Squamata; genus Mimophis; species Mimophis mahfalensis. Next base: position 517,823 of record JANHFR010006988.1, on the reverse strand, counting down.
CTGGTTGTGGCAACCCTGAAAAGAGTTCTCAGCAACAAAAGGCAGCTACTCAATTCCCTGTTACAATTCTACCATTTATAGCATAAACAGCTAGAGGCCTGGTGGCTCAGTAACTTGATGACGGTAGTGATAGTCTCAGCTTTGGCAATTTGAACCCTAACATAGGGTGAGCTCCTATCATTCACCTCAGTTTCTGTCCACCTGTTTGAGAGCATGTTCTATGCAAGTAGACAAATGGGTACCACTTCAGTGGGGAGATGTGCTCTGTGCAGGCAGTCAGATTCCTGGCAGTTCTGAACGTTCCCAGTTTCAACGTTCATTTGGGAAATGACTCCAGGAAGAAAGAAGGCCTTGGGTGACACTGCAGAGAGAGCCATTCATTTTTCTTTCTGGGTCAATGCCAGCTTACCCTCCTGATGGCACATCTTGGAAAGCACACAAGTGTTCCCTACAACATGGCTAGTTATTTGACAAGCTGAACTACGACACTGCTCAGAGATCATAGACACAATCAAACTACAAGGACAGTAAAATGACACATCCCTGATCTACATGCATCTTGGCTTCTATGCTTATGTTATAACATCTGTATAATTAAATAATCATGCAGATGCTGTCATTGATTCTCCCGTCTCCCCTCTCCCTACCAAAACTCTTGTGTTCTTATTATATTGTGCATTTAATAATAATGGCTTGTGAAAAGAAGAGTATGATTCAAGATGTGAGGAAAGAAAAAAAAACGTGCATATTATTGCTTGCCATAGTTACCTGGTCATGCAAGTGACAGAGAAAGAGAATCAAAATACTGATGGAGCTATTTATTAAGGATATACAGCACAACCATTCCATTTAAAGGCACTTTGACTGAATCACCTCTTTGATCTTGATCTTCCTATCAAATAATTGATTCCATATTTTGGATCAGATGCTGTGAACTGATCTGATGATATGCAAACATATTCATTTCTCCTGGACTGAATCATCATTTAGATCAATTGGATTCAATTTGACAGCCTCAGTATGATTTGGAGTGACTCACAGAATCCCTCATGTTTATTTCATGAGCCTATGGTTCATGAAGCCAAGGCCATTGTCCTACCTCCTGTATCTTTTGAATGTAGAGATGTTTGTAGATGAGGTTGCAAAAGCTACAAAGCTGATTTTTGTTTTAAGAAGCACTCAGCTGTGAAGGTTGAGAGACCCTGAGCTGGACTTATTTTCTGGAGGGAAAGTTGACAGAATAAATTTTATACTTTTTAGCGAAAGATTAAGCATAACTCAAAAAGACATAGCCTATAGACTTCACAAATAAATGACAATCAGAAAAAGTCTTAAGATGCTAAACTCTTTGTCATGGTTATAAATACAGTCATGCTTTTTTATGACTCAGAAAATGCTGTGACTAATTCAGTGCAGAGTTTACTATAAAACATCATTTGAAACAGCATGCCTATGGGAGGCAGAGTGTATATTACAGTAATAGTTTGAATTATGGCAATTACAAAATATAGCTTAGATTAGCATATTTTCTTAGGATTTAAAAATAATCTTATTTCACACACACATTGGCTCAGTTATGTTCCTGCACTTAGAATGCCTGATGGAAATAATAAAATAGGGAAGATTTCTAATTGACTCTGACCTGGGCCTCTGAAATACCTGTCAGGGTCTATAAAAAAATCAATATGCTGACATATAAATACACAGAAAAACAAAAATAGATTTTCTCATTACATGAATTTCATGCCTGTAACAAAAAGTTCTGAATCTATTATTATTGATGGTAGCAGTTTTCTTGTTCCCTATTTAGTCATTTCCTCAGATTCATTGCACAAATTATGCTAACAAACCTGCAGTGAAATGTTAGAAAGCTAAACAGATTCTTCCTGAAACAAGAATTTGGAGCATTAGAGCACTAGTACTGATTCCTAGCTGCTTTAAGGAATTGGTTTTAAAAATGGAGAAAAACTGTTAGAGACCAAATGAAATTTTATAGAACAGGATACACAAATTCCTTATCACTGGATCACTGTTAGCTTTCGTATTTATTATTAATAATTCAGACAGATGAGGTCTACTTTATGAGTCACTTTCATGAGTGAAGGGGTTGTCGTCATGGCATTGAATCCAAAGAGATTCCTGAATTTACTGCCACCCTTGGATGGTAAAACAGTGGGATCTATGGCTTTCACTGTTTCTAATGGCATTTTTTTTCAGCATTCTATCTGGATATTTGGTTAATGTAAATTAATCTCAAATAGTTAATTAGCTTTTTAGTGTGGAGATATTTATAGATTTGTATACTGTAGAATCTACATTTAGCCATGGAAACTCCTTGAGAAGTTCTAGTTATTGGCCCTCAAACCAACACTCTCTTTGGGTTGCTTTTTTTGGGG
>JANHFR010006988.1:496305-506305 GCA_032468015.1 Mimophis mahfalensis | reverse complement strand
CAGCCAAACTCTACTGAGCACGTGCAGATGGTTACCTGGCAACACATGTAAATTGTAGGCTCTCCAGCCAATAGAGACAAGGCATGCAAATCAGACAAAGAATGTTGGGGATTGTAGGAACAATGGCTGGGGGAGGAAATGGCCTTTGCTGCCCAGCCATCTCCCCTCCTTCCTGGCTGAGGCTGCAAGGGTTTGGGTCAGGTGGGATGGACTGAGAACAGCGGCGACAGTGGGAAGCAGTGGAGGAGGCAGCAGGATGAGTTAGCCAGGCCCCACTATACCTGGGTGAAGCTAGGTCATCAGCTAGTATACTCTAAAACAAACTCTAAGGATAGAATAAACCAGAAATTGGAAAGGGAGATCCAGCCTTGGAAAGACAAATACTGCAAAACCTTTACTCTCTGATTTTCCTAACAATGAAAATGCTGTATCAGGAAGAGGATGAGGGGAAAGATTTGGTTGGACTCAGCAGGGACATGCTGGAAAAAGCTGTATCAGAACCAAATTCATCAAACCAGGGAGAAAAAAAATCAGACCAGCCTTTGTTTTGAACATAAATAACTATAAAAGCCTGTATGGGAGTGGAGAACTGGTATGTTTCATTATGATAGGTAAAATTATCTTGTGAATGGTCCCATTTGGTGTTCTGTTTAGACTATAGGTTTTTCATAAAGTAAGAAGAACAAAAGCATAGATGATTCAGTTAAATGCAGCATATCTTTCATAAAACAGATGTTTTACGTTGCCTAAAATAGATCTTCTTTTGGATAAGGAAACTACATGTTCAAACAGTGTGTGTGTGGTATGTGCATGGGACACGTGTATGAGTGTGTGTGTGTGTGTGTGTGTGTGTGTGTGTGTGTGTGTTGGATCTCAAATACTACTTTGGATGAACATTCAAGTTTTTGGATAAGTTGTTCTTTATTCTTGTCAGTTTGCTCCACTGATGGGTATTATGTACCCTCCAAGAGAAGTATTTTTGGGTGCAAGTGTCTCTCTCCATTTCATTTTCTACACACTTCATTTTCTCCTTGTTTAGAATGTGCAAATGGGCCCTGCTACAAGACTGTGCTTTAAGCATCTGTGGGAGATCCAGATTTTAGTATGGTGACAATCAGATTTAAAACTTTGCCCAGTTTTGATCCAGATTCAGCCTTTTCCTCCAGCTATTAATTAGATCAAATTGTTCTACTATTTATTTCTTCATGATACCAGCGATAGGATACATCTGCTTTACAGATTTGTAAAGACAGGGCTTGTACATGCTGTTGTACACCATGAAATTCTTCCTACTGACCTCTGTTAACCCTTCTAAATTCTCTTTCCTAAATTGGACTAAAAGTCGCATTGGACAATCCAGCAGTTGGAAATAGTGTTTTATTTCTCTTCTGCTAAAGCCCAATTATGCATTACCCAATGATATATTTAAAGGCATAAGGGGAAACTATGCTTCTTAATGCAGCTGAAGTCACTTAATTACATTGTTTCTATTCCCACTCTTTTAGGACACCCCTAGCAGCACTCAATTGCATTTTTCTACTTTTCACAATAAGGCTAGCAATTTAGTTAATTGGAAGTATAACAGAAGATTAATTGTACCTTTTAACTTCAAGAAAATCATCCCTGCTTCTGGCATAACTTAATCACACACAAGTTTAGAGACATTTTCAGACATTTTTAAAACAATCATACACTGTGTTCTAGTTGAAATAATTCCCTATCAAAATTTAACAGGCAGCTATCAAATAATATCAAAATTTTAAAAAAAGTTTGTGGCAGAAAATTTAGTATAACTATGCCCCACATCCATGTCTGTCCTGAATAGAGATATGTGACATGCATCAAAATAAATATCGATGACAGTAATACTTGACAATAAAACACTAATTTTAAGTGTGAACAAAAATTAAAATTAGGAGAGTAATTTATTTTTGGGTGGCCTGCTGCTTTTGTGCACTATTTTGACTGGCAATTAAAATTAATCATTTTTCTCGACCATTTAATGAGAGACTTATAAGCTGCATAGTAATTTCTCTTATCTACCAAGACCTGAATATTTTCATCACATAACTCTTCCGAAAGTACCGTCTGAATGACTCATATAGTTAATTCATTTTATCCTTGTCCCTAATAGTCAAGGTTGCCTAAATTAACAAAATAATATTTAATACTAATGAATACTTGGGATGCATTTTAAATAGCTGCTTGGGATGCATTTTAAAAGAAATCACTTTTACTCATATACTTATTTTATTACACTTACAACTCACATTTTCTTCAACCATATAGTGTTTAATGCAGTGGTTTTGAATATAATCATCTGCCTAAGAATCAAAAATAATAAGGATGATTTTAAAAATAAATAATGGAAAAGTATTGTAATTTAATGTGTTTCTTATTTTCCTAAAAGGAAAATTTAAAGTATCTTTTAAGCATGTATAGTTTACTACGAAAATATCTAACACCCAGAGAAGGATGGATCAAATTATTTCAGGTTCATCTCTATTTTATGTGTGTTTATTCAATAATTCATTCTGTATTTTCAAGATTTCAACGTTTCCTATCTATGGTGAAGGAGCCCTAGTAAAAAATAATGGATCTCTTGATAATTGAAATCACAAGCTGCATGTTGTTAAATAAGCTACTCTGTCTTAAGTCTTGAATCTCTCAGGGGATAGGAAAGGGTCACTGGAGAGGGAATAGAAGCAACCTCGTGAGATAAATAGATCTCATGAAGGGCATTCAGCTCCTTTGAATAGACTTTTCAAGATTATTACTAATGTTTCAGCTTCAAGTTTACCACTTGGTTGGCCTGGCCTGCTCCTGAGGCCTATCTTGGTATCCTCCCTCCCTCCCTTATCATTTACATTTTCCTCATTTTGGATAGCACTGTTGCCTTCAGTCTAAGTGGCAAATTACCCTATATGCTCTACTCTCAAGATATCTTACTGGACACTGTGTCACATGTAGAGGGTGAGCAACTGACTGATACTAATTAGAAGATTTATGATGTAGTAGGGAGACAAATGAGATTGGAAACTCACAATCTGAGTCTCTTTGTTGGGAGTCTAGATTGCTACTCCAGAGGAACTCCTTATGTGTTTATGTTCACAAGGCTAGCTTCAGTTTTCATTTTCCACATTTTCTCACAAATCCATATTTTGTTATTAGTTAAAAACATTGTTATCTTAATTTATTCGCCTGATATTATCTAGCTGCCCAACTGACAAATAACTCAGGATGGAGAACATGAAATTGAATTGTGAGCTGAACTGTAACCCAGAGGCATTTGCTGAGATGGGTGGCTATAGAAATCTAATAAATAAATAAACAAGCAAGCAACACAACTAACAATAATGACTCAATAAAAACAGTACAATAACACTGTAAAAAAAAACCTCAAATAGAAACACATGAACATGTCAGGTATTTTACTATCTGTGGTGTGCTTTCCTCTTTTTACCCCCAGCACTTACAGACACCTCTTCCTGCTGCTGGTTGGAGGAATTCTGCACCCAGACTGTTGGCCAGAGTAGACTTCCTTCAGACCCTTCTTTGGAAATATTGGTTGGCCTGTTCCCCCATCTTTGACTCTATCTCAGCAGGTCTTTGCTTTGAGGCAGTTGCTCCAAAGCTTGGATTAAGTTTGCTTTCCTTTGGCTTTGTTTCTCTTCTGCTTCCTGAAGTCTTCCTGACCGAACTGCTCCCACACCATACACTGAGCTTCTGGTCTGGGAACATTCTCCAATTAAAGAGAAAATAGGGCTGTTTTAAACCTCTTTGCTAGGTAACATCTCTGAATCTTAGGAAGAAAGAAGAAATGCCTGCTCATTCAAGACTGTGAATTTATCTTTTCATACGCACATTTCAATTTTCTCTAAAGGAAAGATATATGGGGGAAAAAAATCCCATCTAAAATGTGTTGAAATAATAATATAAAATAGTGAAGTCATAAATATTCAGGAAATTTGATGAACATATGACATCAGATAAACAGTACAACTAATAATAACAACAAAATGAGGACTGTGTGGGAAGTACATATCGTCCGAAAAATGCATTTAGTTGTAAGTGGTTTTCAGCTTTAAAACATTTTTTAAAGGAATGCCAAATAAAAACATTAAAAATAATCCTCCAAAGGGGAGAGAATCAAGCAAACGAAAGAGTGACAGAAAGCTTGCCTAGTAAAAATATTAAGCTTCGAAAGCGTAAGTCAAGAGAAGCAACTACCAGACTATCTCAACAAAGAAGCTTTACACAGCAGTGCCAAATACAGCATCAGAGGGGGAGATGAAGAGGCATCTCTAAGACACAAAATATATATTTCAGAAATAACTTTTTTTTACAGCCAACAGAGATTTTTCCGGTTTACCCTCAACATGTAATAAGATTATTGTAATGACTGTGGAATATAAGGTGAGATCAGATGAGAATGCAACCTACATAGAAATTAAATAGAACAAAAACCTGTGCTACAATTTGTACTATAAAAATATATTTCTGGGTTTAAAGGAGGGTATAGCAGAAATAGCACTTAAATGGATAAAAAAGAATTGTATTCACAATTCAAAAATAAGTTCAATCATTCTGCATTTCATCCCTTATACACCAGTCTCTCATAGGACAATAAAGGACATAGTGAATGATGTCCTCCACTTGGCCACTGTGGAAGGACAAAGGTTTGGTTCCATTGGGGCTTTACAGAAGCTCCCTAGTAATCTGCTAAAAGCTGGCCTGAAAGAGAATTATGTAAAAGCCTTCCTTATGGACTACTAGTAACCTGGAGATACTTTTTTGTTTCTTAAAATAGAGCGAAGACCTTGATGATTGTATCACAAGGGCATCTCTACTGGCATCCCATTGAGGGAAATGATATCTAATATTTTCTCTTCGTCAAGAACTAAACTCCCCTGTGGAAGAAAAGAGTACAGTGTATGTTGGGCAGCTATTAAAATGGTGGATAGATATGTCCCACATGCAAGTGTCTTATCAAAGAGAAGTATAGCTATTTGAAAGTGATGCATTGTACTGTTTGTTGGGCATCAGTTGAGCACCCACAAGGACAATTGTTAGGATAAATCATAAAGTATTTTGTTTGCTTTTCTTTTCACAATAATCAACCAATCTGTCCAATACTCTCTAAGGCAGTGGTTCTCAACCTGGGGGTCGGGACCCCTTTGGGGGTTGAACGACCCTTTCCCAGGGGTCACCTAAGACCATCGGAAAACACATATTTCAGTACAAATACAGGTGTATGTGAAAATAATTTTATGGTTGGGGGTCACCACAACATGAGGAACTCTGTTAAAGGATCGTGGCATTAGAAAGGTTGAGAACCACTGCTCTAAGGCAATCTTGATGTGAGAGACACGTGCATGTCATTAGTATCAGTTAGAATTGAGATTTTATATCCATTAAGTAAATGGAAGAGAAGACTTTGCCACTCCATAGCCAATACAATATAACAAATGTAAAAACTGAATAAAAAAGGAATCAGTAAATACCCACGGTGAGGGCTGAAGCAGGATGTATTTTGGGGTGGAGCAACGTATTTATTGACTTTTTAAAAAATTATTGATGAATTACACAAGGCTGCTTGGCAAGCTACATGTTGTGCTATATGGACCTGTTTTAAGGTTTTCCAGTATCCTTCTACAAACCTTGGTTAACTAAATAATGTGTAGTTTTGAGAAATCATCTTTTGTTCTTTGTTAACAGTACTATTATCTTGATCCCTGGGCTGGCTCTGCTAATTTTTACTACTACATATTCAATGCATCAGATGAAGCAGTAATTGCCTAACCCAAAGATGCATTTCATCCCACAATTCACTGCATTTTCTTACCAACAGAACATGAGCTTTCCTCAGGCCAACCTCCATATGTTGGCCTTTTGAGGCAGTCCAGGCAGAAAATCAGAATTATGGCTACTAACAATGCCATTGTTGTGTGGTTACAGTAATTGAATTTGTTAGTCTGCCTCCCCCGTCTTTACTTTCCAAAAAACTAGGGGAGGTCCCTTCTGAGATACTTTTTCCACCCACCCATCCACTCCTCTTTGCCCTCAGATTTCTTTCATCAGACCCTTACTTAGGCTGTGGTTCTTTCTCCTGGCTCCCGATGTTACTCTCACATCCCATTACATCATAATAATTTACTTGAGGCATGCAAATCTATGACTACATACAGAGACTTACAAACAGAACCTTACACTGAACAGAACCTTAAAATAAGTTAGTGATGGATGGCTGAAATTGGCCTTATAAATGAGTTGTATGTTCTGCACCAACATTTCTCTAAAGACTTCCTGCAGCTGTCTGCAATTGCTATATGAATTTAGAAATAGCTGCACCAGTTCTGGAAGCGGGTGCCAATTTGCTTTGGCATAACCTTTGCTTTAAGCCATTGACTGCTCTACTTGCTAACAAAAATGAGCTTGATGGGTAGGATCTCTTATATTCTGAGTGAAAGGGATTTGGAAGGCCTGCGGGGAGATTTGGCCACCTGAAAATACCAAATCTTCACAGCAAGATGTGTTGAGATAGTGAGTGAGAAATTCACCTGGGTTTTTGTTGCTCATTCTAGGAATATACTAAATTCTAAAAACCTTTTTATGCAAACAACCAGGGATTTTATTTTGTTTATATATCAGGCTCCCTCAGATTTGAAACACAGATAGCTAAAGTAGAGGTGGTAGATTGGCAGCAGCCTGAGTGCTGAGTCAAATTATAGCATTCAACCATGATGGCTTTACATTCATGTAACAAATTCCAGACTGACATAATAAATTATATGTGTGGTTAATTTATTCCAGGCAAGATAGCATCATTTACTGAAGAGCCATGGTAGTGCAGTAGTTAGATTGCAGTATTGCAGGCTAATTCTGCTGACTGCCAGGAGTTCGGCAGTTCAAGTCTCACTGACTCAAGCTTGACTCAGCCTTCCATCCTTCCAAGGTTGGTAAAATGAGGACCCAGATTTTTGGGGGCAATATGCTGACTCTGTGAACCACTTTGAGAGAGTATAGTGCTGTAAAGCAGTATATTAGTCTAAGGGATAAGCACTATTGCTATCTTTTTGATATGCTGAATAATAGCTTGTTAATTGGTTAGGGGGCTTTTATGGGACAAGAAGAAAACTCTCAGGTTATCTGCAAATGGAACTATGAACAACCTCACTACTTTTTTCATGGTACATGCTTTCTCAATATTCTTAGCTACCATTTCTAGCATCGCTAATATTAATTTAGAAGTAGCTAGATCAGTAGGTCAGCACTATCCCATGCAGTGGACCTGAAAACCACTTTCAAAGCCAACGTATAGGTTCCAAGGCTGTTTTCTTGTTAAGACAGCATTTAATAATGGCTTGAAGATTATTTGGCATACTGGGAATGGCAGTGAGTCTCAGATTTTAGTAGCCCAAGTCAAGATAGTTGACTGGTATCCTACCTGATGGGTTGTAGAGTTGGCTTTCCTGGTGGCAAGTCACCTGGAAATTGATGATATGCCAACTGTGGTCTACCGTATTTTCCTTAGACATATTCTCTATCTAGGAATTGCTTTTGTTTTAGTTTAACCAGTATATGAGTTTTTCCCACTTTCTTCTCATTTATATGACCATCTTCAGTCTACCTAGTCAGGGAGAAGGATCCCATGGCAGCATAGATTTTTGCTGTCTAATACTTTGCTGTTTAATAATAAACAGGTTTTCTGTTTAATAATTTCACAGGTGGCAGACAAAACCACTGTGCAAAGGTTTCTTACCCACTCTGCCAGTTACTGAAACACTGGAATAAGCTTTGTTTCCTTTTTCAGTCCTGTTTATCCTCCAGCTGCCTTCTTCATACAGAAGCAGAAAGAAGTATCGGGAAAAGGGCCTGTGTGCATCATCACCAGTGCACAAACCAAAACCAGACACTCTGTGAAGCCAAGATTTTGGTCATTGCTTACACCAACAGAATATGAAGAGGGGCATTTGAAAATTAGCTTGCCTATAAAGGCATAGAGTATAAATATCCAAAAAGAAAATTGCCTTGGGAGGAAAAGAGAAAAGTACTCATATTGAAAACAAAGATAAATGTCCTATGTCTGTATTTGGATAGGAAACAATCACACTAAAAAGATTACAGATATCCCTCAACACACCACCTACACCTGGGATGTCAAAGTCGATTTCAGTGGGGGCTGCATCAAGGTTCTGTTTGACCAACTTGACATGACTCGTGTTGCAGGGCACCTGTGGTGGCCTGGGCTGGGCTGGGGGGATTCATTGTCTCCATCGGAGGAAGGCGAGACCATGGAGAGCACCAAACCCTTGTCCTCCAGAGGAGCCACACCATCTGCTGGTGCCCAACTGCTAAGAAAGAACTTTCCTTCCTTCCTGCCTTCCTTCCTTCCTTCCTTCCTTCCTTCCGTCCGTCCTTCCTTCCTTCCTTCCTTCCTTCCTTCCTTCCTTCTCCTTCCCTTTCCCTCATTCTCCTTTCTTCTTACTTTCCCTCTTTCCCTCTTTCTCATTCCTTGCTGTCCTCCCTTATTTCTTTCTTTGTCTTTCCTCTTTCCCTTTTCCTTTCCTGCCCTTTCTTCGATACGCAAAAGGGAAAATATTTCTCCTTTTATTTTGTTTTGCTTTTAGTTTGTTTTGCTAGTCCTCTGCTAGCAATAACAGAGCCTGGGGGGCACGTGTAACGCCCGGATCCCATTTTTTGCCTGGATGCCCTCCTGAAGCCCTCTGCCAGGGAAAAAAAGCCCGGGGGGGGGGGCTGTGCATGGCCCCACAGGTTCCGTTTTTGCTGGCACTGCAAGAGGCTGTCCAGGCTGAAAACAGGGCCTGGGAGGGCCATGCATGGCCCTCCCAAGCTCCATTTTCATTGGCAGAGGCACCATGGGCCAGTCCTTTGCCATTTCCACAGCTGTCCCCCACAGGCACCCAGCAGGCTGGATACAGTCCACAGGCCTTGAGTTTGACACCCCTGATCTACACACTTTTTAATCTGACTTTTTAAAACTACTAGTAGCAATGCTTGTTGTCTTTGTTACATAGAATATAGTGGAATTTGCTGTAGTGGAATGAATACTACCATAAGGCAAATTCTCTGGTAAATTTCTTCATGACGGCAAGGAATAATAAGGCACTTTTTATTATGTGGAACTGATAGTTGAGAATAGGGTGGGAAGTACAAGAAATTAATTTTGTTCTTTCCCATAAAAATAAACAAGCCAGACTTTTCCATAAAAAAAAGTTTATGAGCTTTCCATAAAAGAAATTGCACAAAACATAATCAACCAACTGCTGCAAATGAGGTGAAACAAACAGCAAATTTGAAAATCTCACTTTTGAAATCTCTCTCCCTTCTAAGAAACTGATTTCCACACTTTATAGCCTCATCACAAGGTCAGCCCGAAACCAGTTAGTCATTTAACCTAATATTCCCTTCCTTCCTTCCTTCCCTGCCATTTAACATAAACACAAGCTTTTCTCCTTGTTTTTAGCTGGGTTCCAGCTAAGCATGAATCCTGCACATAATGAAGAATAGGGCAATTTCTAATATTCTAATAAAACTCACTTAAGTCTCTAATTTGACCTGTATCCAGTTCTCTGCCTCATTGTGCTGGAAAGGGCAAGATGTTCTTTCCAAAAATGAGGCATTTTTAAAAAACATGTTTCATGTTTGTTTATGCAACCTAAGGATAGTTAGAGTGGACACAGTGATCCTTGCTAATTGTCCCCATTATAGCTTTTTGAACAACTGGTTGTATCTCGGGAAATGGAGATACAGTAGCTTGATACATACATACTTCCATTGCAATAAAAACTTGTTCTTTGTGATACAATATGGGACATCCCTTGTAAACATCAGCAGATTTCTTTTCAGTTCATCAGCCTTATTCCCATTTTTGTATGAGTGCTTTTCAGTGAGTTCCTCTCTCTAACTTTCCATTTTTCTCCTTTCTCACCCCATTGTTTCCCTTTGATTCCCAGCATAAAGTAGTCCAGTACTCAAG
>JANHFR010006988.1:439974-458245 GCA_032468015.1 Mimophis mahfalensis | reverse complement strand
CAGCCATCGCTGGCCGGCTTCCTCAAAGGCTTCGGCGCGTTTCAAAGGCGGCAACTCGCGTCTGGAGGTGCCGAAAAGTGCCCCGCTGAGAGAGCCCGGCCAGGCCTCTCCATCCTCCGGCTCGCCAATGGGGGAGCTTCTGCCGGGCCAGCCGCCCCCCCTCCCGCTGGGCTTTTGTGCTCGGCCGGGGGAGGGGAGGGGGCCGCTTCCCCACGCCGCCCCCTTCTTGGCCCCGCCGACGAGGGAGGGAGAAGGCCAGGCTTGGGGGATGCTCCCCCCCCCCTCAAGATCTCTCTCAGCCCTGTTTGCTGCTTCGGGCAAGGGGTTTGCCCGGTCTGATTGTGAAAACCTCCCGTGATGAAGCAACCCAACTTCTAGTGGCAAGCCGTTCCACGGATTAACTGTCCTCACTGTTAGGAAGTTTCTCCTTCCTTCCAGGTTGCTTCTGTCCTTGTTTAGTTTCCACACAGCTTCAACCTGCAACAGGCAAAGAATCCCCCTTCCCCTTGCAGAGAGGCAGTGAGCAAGTTTGCAATCTGCCACCCATCAGAAAAAAATAGCTTGTTGCAGCCGGGCCCTCTTTATTTATTTATTTATTTTCTTTTTTTGATGTTTCTGTGGCAAGCTGTCCACTGTGATCAATGGTTGGCATGGAAACGGGCCTTATTACCCACCGGGGCAGAGTTTTCTCTTATTAAATTTAGGCTCTTATCGATCTTCCCCATTTCACGCGTTTGGAAAATGGCAAGCACTTTACAGTGCAGGGGAACATTCCAAAGCTCCTCATAGCAGGATGTAATGAACACTCTATGGAGAAAAGCCAATGTCAATGGCATGAATCTGGAGTCAAATTGCATATGTAATAAGGATGTTGGGGGACCACCTGCAGGATGATATCTTAGATGACATTAGTACTACTAATATAAGGAACATATCTTAGTAGGCTATGAGGTCTTCTACAGGACATTTACAGTAGAAATGGCAGGCTATGTTGCCTAATTTTAATAGAAAATGGAAAACATATCCAGCAATTCTCATTAGCAGTTCATTAACTGTCTTAGTTTCCAGATTCAGAGATTGCATTCCCTCTTCATGAAAAAGAACTAATGCAACTGGTTTTTGTTGTTTGGTTGTTTCTTTGAAGTCTCTGGATGTTGATCCTCTGCCAGTGAAGTTACATTATGATAAATCACATGACCAAATATGGATACTTAGCTGGGGAGATATGAAGAAATCCCATCCAACACTACAGGTAAATTCCCAAAGAGTTTAATAACTAAATGTGTACTTATAGTTTTCTATAAACAGGATTTTAAAAATAGAAATATTTTATGATGTTCATTTGCATACCAATTTTGCCCCCTCCTCCGCTCCTCTGTTTAGAGTAGTTCCATCTTTTGTTTTATTTCAAGCAGTCTGAAAACAGAACTGACAGCCAGAAATGTGCTTGTTGAAAGGTACTGACAATTTCAGTATCAATGGGTGAGGATATTCTAACATCATTGCACAGTTTTTGATCTCCAAGAACTATCTTCAATAACTTAATGAAAGAACAAGAGAAGATGCTTTCTGTTGATTTGTCCTCTTCTGCAGCCTCTTGTTTATCCTCCTTAGTTTTGGAAGGAGATCATCCCCCAGAATAGATTTTGGAGATGGGGGCAAGATGATGAAGGAAAAAACTAGCAACCTCTTTCCTTCTCTTGTTTTCAAGATCTCCACTAGATCAAAAGCTATCCCACAAGCATAACGGGATCATAGAAGTCTACCACCCATTCTTCTTTTTTTTTTTTTATTGAATTTTTTTAGGTTCAAAGTTAGTTACAGAAAAGAAAGATTTGGAAAAAAAGAAAAAAAAATACAAAAAGAAAAAAAACCAAAACCAAAACCAAAAACTCTTTCAATTGAGAGTGTTTTGACCAGTAAACATCACAATTAATACATTTGATCACCAAATACAATATAAGTAATTAGTTATAGACTTGAATCATATTCACATGTTTTGTCCAATGTTAAATCAATCTCAACAAGCCTATCCCCTTCTGTCTTGAAATCACCGATAAAATGTTCCCCATATTTCATAATATTGTGTTTCTTCCCTCTTTTTAATAATCATTGTTAACCTGTCCATCTCAGCACATTCTTAAATTTTATTTACAATAGCATCTTCATGTGGTAATTCTTCATTTTTCCAATATTGGGCAAAACCAATCCTAGCTGCCATTAGGACATGTAAATAAGTGTCTATTTTATTAATATGCTCGGGTATTATCCCCAATTTTAAAAAAAATCTGGTTTCCATTCAACATACTGCATAGTCATTTCCTCTAGCCAATTGCGTATCATCAACCAATATTTCTTAGCCCAACCACATGTCCACCACATATGATAGTATGAGCCAGATGGCTGTTTACATTTCCAGCATTTAGCTGATTTCCCTTTAAACGTCTTTGTTATCCTCAATGGTGAAAAATGCCATCTATAAAACATCTTATATAAATTCTCTTTGAATGCTGTAGACATAGTTAATTTATAGTTTCTAGACCACAATTTATCCCATTGTTCTAATTCTATATTATAGCCAAAACTCCTTGCCCAGACTACCGTGGTATGTTTAACTTGTTCATCTATAAGATTACATTCTAAAAGATAGTTATAAATACTCCTAATCGGTTTCATGTCTTTGCCCAACCACCCATTCTTCTTAAATGCCATCATAGAAGTCTACCACCCACTCTTCTTATCATTTAAGCAGGCAACACTTTTAATTATTTGCAGTTAATTTTAGTGTTTTCCTAAATGCTAGTTCTCTCCTTTTATTTCTTTTATTTTGCATTATTTTCTTTTTCTTATTTCTTTTCATTTTCTCCATCCAGAAAACCCATCATCCTTCTCTTAATGTGCCACAGTGTACTGGTGGATTGCAAGCCACCACAAAAGACATCAAATTGAAAGAAGTCAGAGTTATGGAATTGATTCCCGCCTCCAAAAAATTGTTGGGTCTCATGGAGAAGCTTAAATAAGCTTGAATCCTTGAACCAAACTGAGTCCTTCGGGAGACTCAGTTCAATAAACTTAAACTTAAACTTTTTCTTTGCTACAAAGAACATTCTTTGTATGAATGCTCTTATCTTTGCCATTTTCCTAGGTATTGTAATTTGCATTATTGAAATAAACAAAACAAAAAAAAGAATTTGAGAAAAACAAGATTCTGTTAGTGTTGATTAGCTTCCAACACTGTGGAGACAGAAGGAAAGATGTCCCTGCACAATTCTAGCATTAACCCGACTCATAGCCTGCCATTTATGCTCATAGGAACCTATGGACCTGTGCTGCTTGTTGTTATAACTAATGATAGCTTCAAAATCATTCTCTGTCTACCCATTTAATAGTGACAAAGCTATCTCTATATGCAAATGATGATGGCACAAAAAAATAAACCACTGTACAAGCTCCTAATTGTCTGAACTGTAACACTTAGATAATTTCACACAAATTGTAGATTTCCTAGGATTCTGTTACGTACACTGCGTTACTCTAATTTTACTTATATTGTAATTAGGAAGGAATGGTAAAATGTACTGTATTTTCCTGATTATGTTAAATCCCTTCATCAAGAAATGTAATATTTTTAGCAGTATAATGAAGAAAACTCTAAATATGCAAAAAAAAAATCGAAGCAATTTTTTTAAGCCTCTAGCAGTTTTGGTTGTGAATTTTTTAGCTGGACATTCTAGAGCATCGGTGCCAACTTTTTTGGCACCAGGGGCCAGTTTTGTGGAAGAAATCTTTATACAGACCAGGGGAGGTGATTTTGGCTTTGCTCACTTGTCCCCCCCACCAGCTGTGTATCCCAGTTCCTAATTGTCAACAGACTGGCACTGTGGCCACGGGATTGGGAACCCCTGCTCTAAAGCATTCCGGCTCAACAATAGAGTTTACTGATGAGTAGCTATGCTGAATCAAAAGCACCTTCCTACACAAGAATCTCAGAATGTAAACACTTTCTTTAGGATTTTGCCTTTGTGGTTTGCTGATTTTACTGGAGGAAAGGAGAGTTTCCCTAAAAATAAAGAACTTCATTTTTAAAGTTTAGACTTTTTTAAAAAAAATAGAATAGTAAAAAATAATTTTCTCATTTCCATACCTCATCTCATATAATACATATACTGTTATAGAAATGATTAGATACTATAAGTTTGCTGTGGGCATTCAATACAATGGGCCTTGTGTGTTTACATTGGATTAAATAAATATGAATATAGCATCCATGTTTGTTTAGCTAGTGTGGAAAAATGATTGCAGGATTTGATGTGGGACAGTTTCACCTCTTGCATGACTTGAAAGTAAATTGAAATTATTCTCTGATCTTACAAACCTATACAGAGATGCCATTTTATCAACATACTTATTTTTAGGAATTGATGTAACCATCATTTTGGCTTATGGAATACTGTTATACAGATCATCACAATCTTGTTGGTCTTGTATGCATTTTAGGCCTTCTAGATATTTATTTCAGTACTTCTTTTCTTGCTCCTATCTGTGGCCAATATTTGTTTATTCATGGTAGGTGATATCAGAAGCAAGTACAGGAGAGAACCAGCAGATCATTGCTACCCACCTGACTGGAATGGATGATTATTTTATTCCACCTACAAATCTGATTATCAATCACATCAGGTAAGAGTTCTCTAACAGTTAAACCTTCAGTCTAACAATTCTTCTGAATCACAGATAATACTGGTTTGATTTTATACTCTTGCCAAAAAAAACCAAAAAAAACCCTAATGAAGAAGACATAAAATCTTCAGTAAAGCCTCTTGTGAGTCTGGAAATGGGATATGGTATCAGACAGACAGAATGGATCCCAAGAAGCAATGGAGTAGTCATGACTAGCCTGATAGAATTATCCATTAGTTCATCCATTCTCAAAATTGTCACGGAGTTTTAATTTAATTTAATGAAAATTTCAACCAATGAATTACATTTTAAGTTTTGGTATAGCAGCAGTCTAATAAATAAATGGATTTCAGCTTTTGCAGCCTGACACATATTCAGTATGTTTTCAGGAAGAAAATTAATAATGCAGTTCAGTAGGAATACCTCCCCACCATGTTAAAACATGATTTGAAGAATTCTTATCTATGTCTTTCTACCCTTGGGTGAGAGCCATTGCAAACGTACCATCTAGTCCAGGGGTCCCCAATCTCTGGGCCATGGCCCACTACCAGGCCTTGAGCTGTTCAAAACCAGTCTGCGGAAGTGATGGGCAAGTGCACATGCACGCATCCACACTTGCACAAGCAGCAGTACATACAATATATAGTACAATACATTGTACAAACATTGTATGTACTATACATACAATGTATAGTACAATACATCGGCAAAATCTCATCTGCCATCATCAGGCTCATCTTCCTCATGAGTGTCGGGCTTTTGCAGCTGTTTCTGTTTTAAATTTGGTGCTGGCAGCATGCTTTCCTTAAATGGTTTTTCTTCATCCTGATTGGTTGAGGGTCTTGGTCTGTGTTTATTGGTCATGGGAGTTAGCTGTGTTCTGCTTGATTGGTGTTTCTGATACATTCTGTCCGTTTTGTAGCATTCCTTTGCCTTGATTGGCTGGCAATATTGTATTTTGTGTATTGGGGGCTTTCAGTGCAGCTTGGCTTCGGGTATTATTTACTATATGTCTAGGTTTCATCTGTGTGGCTGGCTGGGATGTGCTTTGGCTGGAGGTGTCAGGGAGTGTGTCTTTGTGTCCAGGTGCTTGCTTGGCTTGTGATGTGGAGATTTTCCTGTCTGTGAGTGCAGGTTTCCAGATAATTGACAATCTGGTGGAGTCATATCTTTTATTCATGCTCCCAGGTCATTTTTCAATCTCTATGGCTTTTCTGATAATTCTGTTGCTAGGGTTTTCCATTGTGGCTAGGGTTTTGGTGCCATTAAAGTTGATGCTATGACCTGTGGCTTTCATGTGCTGGACTAGTGAGGATGTGTGTTCCAGCTTTTTTACTGCATTTTTGTGTTCATCAAGGCGGGCACTTATTCTTTTGTTGGTCTGTCCGATGTATGTGGCAGGGCAGGATGCACAGGGGACTTCATATATGCCAGGTCAATTTATCTTTGGGGTTTCTTAGAATGGCTGCTAGTTTTATGTCTGTTTTGAAGGCAGTCTTGATGTGGTGCCTGCGTAGTATCTTGCTGATTTTGTCTGAAGTGCCTCTTATGTAGGACAGGACAGCTGTTCCATAGGTCTGTTCATCTTCTAGGTCTCTATTGTGTGTCCATGTGTCTTTGTGGATCAGGCCAGTGACTTTGCTTTTGTGGAAGCTGTTGGCTATAAGCACTTTGGTCAGGGTGCCCAGTTCAGTCTTTATGTGTGCCTTGTCTGCCAGGCGTTTGGTTCTGGCAATTAGTGTTTTGGCCACGGAGCTGATCTGTGCTGGGTGGTGGTGGGATTCGGCATTGAGGTAGCAGTTGGTGTGTGTTTTCTTCTGGTATATGGTCTGTCCTAGTGTGCCATCTGTTTTTTTTGTAGATTAGTACATCTAGGAATGGTAGTTAGTTGTTTGCTTCCATTTCCATGGTGAGTATGATTTTGGGGTGTATGCTGTTTAAGTGTGTTAGGAAGTTGTTTAGCTTCTCTTTTCCATGGGGCCAAATAACAAATGTGTCATTGATGTACCTTAGCCACAGTTTGGGTTTGTGGGTGGAGTTTTCTAGGGCTCTGGTTTCGAATTCTTCTATGAACAGGTTTGCAATGATGAGTGACAGTGGTGATCCCATGGGAGCTCCTTCTATTTGTTTGTATCGTTGTTCTTTGTATATGAAATATGCGTTGGTTAAGCAGTGTTCTGCTAGTTCCATGAGGTGTTTGGATGGTTGGTATTTGTTTTTGATGATTTCTAGGGCTTCTTTTACCAGGACTTGAGTGAATAGTGATACAACATTGAAGCTTACAAGCAAATCTTAGTGTTCCTCGTGTAGGTCTTTGATCATTTCCAAGAGATGGTATGAGACCCATACCTGTGAGACCCATAGTCAGCTCCAGAGGCGCACCATTACAAAACCTAGCCAAATACCTGGCAAAGCAGCTATAGCCCCATGCTGAAGCAGCAGCCTCACATGTACAGAACTCATACCATCTCTTGTGATCTGACCATGACAAAGGTTGCTCTCCTCTCTTGCCACTGCTCTGATGAAAAAAACATATCTGGCATGTTTCAAGTCAGACCATGAATGACATGGAATAGGTCAATCGCTACCATGGTGGCGAGCTGCTTCCAAGGTCAGCCCCAGGGAGCTGCAAGTTGAGGTCCTCCAGGATTATAAACATGGAGAATTCCACAGCCAATGCTGAGATGGCATCCATCAGCTCAGGCAGGGAGATTACCATGGGATGCTGTTACAGTAACACCATTTCAAGTAAGAAGTTCACACCCATTTGCATGTCGAATCAAACAATGATTTAGCACAAGTTCCCAAAATGGAGTGAGCTATAGTCAGCTAAGACAGGTGGTGGAGCTTGGAAGAATCCCTGTACTATATCTCATTATCTCATTTGGAATGACAAAAGTATTAATGATTTCTGAAGCTGCCTTCTTAAGGAAATCATAATTAGTAATGTTCAAACTCTGGGTTTGAACAACAACAACAAAATCTAGCCACCAAGAGGAAAGAATTGGAGGGAATGTACAGTAAATGCCTGAGTGCTTATTTAGTAACAGCAGGTGTATCATTGATCTGTCTCATTCACCTGTCAATGTAACCCTGGGTATGTCTCCTAAGAAATCTCCTTGAGCATATAAATCCGACTACCAGATGTCTGTTTAGTCCTGTGTTTCTCAAACTTGGCAGCTTTTAGGTGTGTAAACTTCAACTCCCAGAATTCCCCAGTCAGCCATGGGGAAGGCAGTTGAAGTCTATGCATCTTAAAGTTACCACTGGTTTATACTGCAGCCTTACATTTATTGTAAGCATGGAAGAGCTTTAAACAAAGTATTTTTAAAAAATGAACTTCAATGCATACAAAGGAACAGCAGGCATAATCTTATTACTCCTCAGTTACACAGCGTTTTTATTTTCTGCACTAGATTTCTTTTTTAATTTGTAATTAATGCAAGACAAACTAAATCCCAGGGTTATTTGTAGGATCAGAGAATATAAAACCTTTTTTTTTCTTAAGGAATGAATTTTTATGCATGATATTATGCAGCTTTAAACTCTGTTTTTTTCTGTTTACATAATTATACACTATCCACCACAATCCCAAAACTCTTTGTGGTTTACAGTAATGATTATTATTTGGAGAAAGAATGAGTTTCTATGTACTAGAACAGTCAGAAATATGGTTTCAATAAAAGGAATTTGAATATTAGGATCATGGTTATCTGGGGGGGGAAATCACAAACTATATAGATTGGGACTGAGAAATTATGAAATCCCATTCCAAATTAATGCTGCTATATATCTGGCCTTTGTGGTCAGCCAGATTTTGTAGTCCAAATACCATAATCTTATTATTTTAATCTCTCCAGATGGAGGGATCATCCATGTAGAACACTTCCTATTAATTCTTTTGAATTCAAGACACAATGGGAAATACCATCTTTGTCAACATTCCAACTAACCTACTCAAAACCAATAAACTCCGAGACAAACATTTCCTCAAAGTTCCATTTTATTAGAGTTGTCATATTGGCACATCTGGGAAAACCCAAATCTGAGAATTCCAGATTTTCCCTTCCCAAAAGAAAATCAAAGATCCACCCCCTGCATCCATCAGTCCATCACATGGCCCAATCAAACCTTCATCCCCACTGGAGGCATCCCTCCAGTCACTCCTCTCCAAGTACAGGGCAATATGTCCTTGACTCTCTGAGAAAGAATGTTATTGTGTCTAACCTTCTACCTCACTATGAAATCCCCCCCCCCCAAAATTCCCAGGCACTGAATGTGGCAGCCTTGAAGCTTCCAAGTAAAAAAATGGCTTCCAAGGCTGACAATCTTTTCAAGACAGATTGCACCGCTTAGTGTTTCTTCAACTCTTCTAGCACTCTTCCACTTCATTCTGCTTAATAAGCATTTTCTGCAAAGGAAGGAAAGGTTTAAATGGTATCAGGATATAATGTCATCTGCCCCCCAAAAAGTCTACCATCATATTTGTCCCTAGTTAGTTCTTCTATATAGACACACATATTTTGCAATGGATGTAGATTTAATAAATTCTTTGATTTCAAACGTCTATGCTACCAGTGTCTAAGAGGAACTCAATGAGAACAGTGAGAAAGGACTTACATATCTTTTTTAAAAATAGCCTTCTATAGCACTTATTGAGGTCAGGTTTACATTAGTCTAATATATTTAAAAATCTTTATGCAATGTAAACATACATTAAAACACTGAAAAGCAGTAACCAGAAGGATAATGCTAATGTTTTTTGCAGCAAGAGACTTAAAGCAAATGCTAGAAGCAATGATCTTCTGCTTTTACCCAAAAATGTCCTCTGGCATTTCACCATTGCAATCTCTTGAAATCTTGAAAGCACAGAATCCATTTACTCCATGGTACAAAACTTGACAGTGTGTTGTTTCACCTTTAATGTCTTTTCCGTGAATATCACTATGTGTCCAACTAAATATGTTCTATTGCAGCTCAGAATTAAGCTCTATGTGGCATTAAACAAGGTAAAATTTCTTTGCCTCATTCCTTCCCATGATCAAAATATAGTGTGACATTTGATCTAAGCAAGGTTGGGTAAGATGAGGCTCCAGAATTGGTGGTTGCTTAAAGCTTCTTCAGTTTCCATCAAACTGTAATTTTCACTGTGACGGATGAGACGCTATTAAAGATGAGGCAGTGGTCATGTTACATATTTGAAATTAATTTATTGTTCATGGTATCTAATTTCTGTTCTCACTTCATTCATCGTTTATGATTTTTGGAAGGTATGTTGTAGTATCTCATACCTGAGACTGAAGTTTGGTATTTCACCTGAAAATTGTGTGCTCTTGCTATAAAGGTTACTTAAATACAGTTTTGAGCACTTAAGCACCATAAACTTGCTCACTCATAAGTGGAATCACTTTTCTTAAAGTGTATAGTTAGTTATACCATGTTTTGCCTTTTGTTTACAGGTTTGGTTTCATCTTCAATAAGTCAAAGGCTTCAGTTCACAAAATTGATCTGGAAACCATGGCTCGTATCAAGACTATCAGCTTTGGAAACTACTGCTGCCTGCCCCAAGCCATGGCCTACACTCACTTGGGAGGTTATTTCTTTGTGCAGTGCAGAGCAAACATGTCCATGCCAAGAATTCCACAACTTATAATTGACAGTGTTACAGATTCTGTTATTGGTCCCAATGATGATGTATCAGGTACTCCCTACATCTCTCCAGATGGACGTTATTTGGTCAGTGCAGATGAAGAGAGTAGAAGGATCAGAGTCCAGGCCATAACAGTCCAAGGAGAAATCAAGCTGATTTATGATTTACAAACCTCTATGCACATATCCCATCTGACATTCCAATCCTCTTTCACTGAAGCCAATCAGTATTATATTTATGCTTCTTCACATTTGCAAACAGATGTGCTTTTTATTGAGTTGTCAACAGGGAAAATGGACCTCTTGAAGAACTTAAAAGACCCTATCAGACCTAAAGACTGGCCCTGGAACAACTACAACAGAATTATCCAAGACAGTGGATTATTTGGTCAATACCTTCTAACACCAGCAAAGAGTTCACTCTTTATAATTAATGGCAGACAAAATACATTACGCTGTGAAGTTTCAGGAATCAAGAAGGGCAACACAATAGTCTGGGTAGGAGATGTATGAAAAATATACGAAAGCAAAAAGAAACCAGAACTTTCAGGAAAAAAAGGACTGATTGAACATTTAACTGCAGCAAAAAAAAAATATATGCAGTAGCATTGTATATTTTTACACTGAGGGGGGAAACTGGTATACATTTCGCAGTAGAAGACTGGCCTATTGCAAATAGGGTATGATCTGCTAATTGGAATTGGTTGTATTAGGAATCTATGTTGAGTCCAATTTAATGACAATGTATGGAATATACCCTGGGAAAGGTATGATTCATGTGAGATGCTATAAGTAACATCCTATAGAACCTCACTTTTGACTTGAAAGGCTGATCAATCTTTCTGTTCTCTCTAGGTAATCAGTTTTCATTCTGTTATTCCAACATAACATTTTGTGTACAACATTGTGCCATGTGGCATGAGATCAACGCTGTCCCTTAGGTATTTTATTTTTTACAAGGTTGGAAGAGCTGGACGAATTTTGACTTTATAGAGCCATTCGCGTCAAAGATTTCTGGAATCATTCTATATAGCAGATAATATCAAGGCAAAAGGTTTGCATATTTTAAAAAGGCAATATTTCCCCTCATCTAAAAACAGACTGACAGACTAAGGTGAAAAACCGGACTATGTGTTGTTTCAACTTCTGCTACTCCTACATATTTCAGGGGTGGCAACCTTTCCCCAGTTCCTCTCTTACAGTGAGAGTATTGTACTGAAGACACTGCAGTTAACACTAAAGGCAGCACTTAAGAAGTGACAAATCAAGGGTAGAGTGGGAAGTATGACATTGATTCAGGAAAAAAATGGAAAGAAAGAAATACTGGATTTAGTCCAGTTGTAATCATGCTTGGAACAGACCAACCGAAATTATTAGGAGTAGGATGTCCATTGTAAGCCATCGTTTTCTCTTTAGATAATACAGTTCCTTCAAAGGCTAAAATTTATATACGCACACACACACACACACACACACACACACGTATAACCAAATGATATTGTATTAGATCTTTCTCTCAGACTTAACCCAAGCACGTGTATCTGATGTAGCTGGAGTTGCAGAACCTCCCAACCTAGGAAACTGTGTTTAAGGTGTCAATAAATGAACAAATATGCAAATATCTTCTATGTAATCCACAAAGAGATATATTAGTTTATTTTTTGAACAGCATCAGCCATACAAAGTGTACAAAAATAAGCTGCTATTTTAGCATTAGAGAAGAGAAGCAGTACTGTTTCCAGTGCAGAAACATTTTTCAGAAAGCATTTATTCCCCTTCATTTAAAATTTACCATTAGTCAAAGAAATTGGGCCCTTCGTAGAAACAATAGATACATCTTTAAAAGCACTCTTTTTAATAGCATATTTTTGTGCAGAAAACTTTTAGCTTTTATATAAATCAGACATATCTGTCATCTAAGGAAGAAAAGCCTTTAAAAAAAATCTATTCCATTTTGCTGTTCTTCTTCATATTCTTCTTTCATTCACAATGTCCTCATTTATAGTCAATTAGCATTTAGTTATGAAACACAGAATAAAGTAACACTCAATTTAATGAACTAAAAGGAGAAAGGAATGCCTGTTAAAGTAAAGCATTCATTAAATCAGAATGGGATTTTATATCTGCAGATTTTACACATCTATACATGCATAAAATGGGAATAGGGATTTACACATGCATAATTGTACGCATGGATAAAATGGTGCATGAGATTGTTATGCATGTGTAAATGGCAAATGGGCTTTTATGCATGCACAGAACCATACATTATATTGCCAGATTTTGTTTATTGCATCTGAAGTCCATTAAAGCAAAAATTTACTGCAATTTAGCAGAAATTAAGATATACCAGTAATGTGATGACACTAAGACTTGTATATTGGCTCAACATATAATACGAATTACACTTGCCCATTTAAAAGGATATAACATAAATGCATCTTGTTAAGAATAGAAACTCTAAATAATTACATTCGGAATACAGTTGCACAAGTACAAAGTCCCAGAGTAGCTTCTGTCAGGAGAACTCAGATCCCTTTATTTGATGCTTTTATTCTTGATACCCTTTAAAATAAAACTTCAATTGGGTTTTAATATATTTTCCATTAAGTTTGGTGAGTTTTCCATAACATTGGCGAGTTTCCTCCCACCCCACTTCCAAAGGGATTTTGTTGACTGGGTTTAATATTTATTCAATATATATGGTAATAACTAGAAAAGTACCCTCTTTAATCATTTTTGCAAGAAATGAAACCACTGTTTTTTAGAAGCACAACATTATTTCTTCCAAGCAGACAGTAACCATCTTTAATTTGATTGATGATTATGTGCCAAGGGCTTTAAAGTGTATATCTATGTGTCCTAAGATATTTAGTTCCAGAGGGGATACCTGCTTTTATGGGCTAAATATGCAGAACATAGTACCATGGATGCCCCATAATCCTGCACCTGTCCTAGGGCATTCTTATCCACTCTTGCTGGCTGATGATTTCTGGAATTTGAAGTCCACGCATTGGGGAAGTGAGGAGACAGATTAGGCAATATTGATAAAGACAGGTATTTGAACTTCTAAGTGATTTGATATGCTTAGTATCAAGAACCCGAATCCACTTTTTCAACTGAATGGAATAAGACAAATATTTCTCTATTACAAATTAGCCTTTCTGGAAGATTTCTATCTCTGGCCATCTACTGCTGGACATCTCAGGTAGACTGAATCCATATTATAAATGTAAGACATTTCATTCTCTTAAAATGTTTTGAGAACCGCAATCATATTTGAGCATCTACAAATTGTTGACTAAGAATTCTTAGTGTATCCTTCCCTCTACTCATCATACTTCCATTTTCATTATTCACTGATGGGAGCTACTAAAGGTGGAACCCAACCAAATTCTGAAGTGTTAATACCACTTAAAAACAAATTATTCAATTTTTGACAGAAACAGGAGAAGAATGAGATCTTCTAAATTGACAAATGGCAGAATTCTTGCAATCCATTGTTTAACTTTCCAGAAATAAAGTAGGATATGAGAGCTATTACAAAAAAAAAAGTACAGTAGTAGGGGGTATAGCATCTCTTGTCCCAATGTGATCAGTGGTAAAATACACTCTTTTCCCCTAAAGCCATTACTTTTTTTCCTATGAGCCATAGGAGGTTAGAATTCAGACATTAAATATTGGATGTATGCTCCATTTGGAAATATTGTAAAGTAAAGCTGCATCCGATTTATAGTCAAGGTGATTTATTGAGTGCTGCTTTATTATTCTATTGTTATTATTTTTGAATAAGTTGAGTTGCCCAGTAATTAAAACTTTTGTGACATAGATGCAGAAAAAAAATGTTGATTTTCTTTTTCAAAAAAAAAACCTTGTAAATATCTGTTGAGGTAAATATTCTTGAAATTCAGATATGAAGGGTGTGTAATAAGCTTCACTGCTTTCTGTTTACTTTAATACACTGGACTACAGTGAATTCAAATGTTAATTTTCCAAAGATGCCTCTGTGACTTTCTTCTTTTGCCCTGAAGTTCTATTGATGTGTTTTCTAACTATCCAAATGACCTCATCCTACTTAGAAAATGATAATTAATTTAGGTGCATCACATAACTTGTGAACAGTTCCAATGATGTTTGATCTAACTGAAAAGTGTGCACATTTCATAATCATAATTCTGAGATCACAGTTTCTCTGTACCACAAAAGGTGAACATTGAGTTTGTTTCCTTACGACTCTTGTTTCTCAAGCTTATTAAATCTCATTTGGTTGCATTTCCTGATTTATTTCTTTTGTCTGCCTGCACATGACATCTGGATACTGCTTCCTATTCTTTCTCGGCCAAGAAATTAATAATCACAGTTATTAAGGGGAAATAATTTAAATTGAAATAGCATGTAATTAGCGACCCTAGCATGCTTATATATCATTAAAAGTTCTATTGGATGGACAATGATTTCAAGGAACAAAGCAACTGATTTAAGATAAGGATCAACCCCTGGTATCCAATGCAAATTTTTTTCACTACTTAAATAAAGGACAATATGAAAGAGATGTCATAATTTACCTTGCTAGTGATAGTTCCTTTTTCTTTTTAAAGAGGAAATTGCTAAAACAGTTTTGCTAAGATTAATCTAGGAATTTATCTTTATCTCGCTTAATGCCATTCAGAATTAAACAGACTACTTTGACATTTTGGTAGAGAAGACAAGGATTGAGCTCTAGTCTGTGTGCCGATGTGAACATGCCCATTTCATAGTGCTCTGCAATCAGTGGTGGGATTCAAATCTTTTTACTACAGGTTCTGTGGGTGTGGCTTAGTGGGCATGGCTATGCTGTCAGCCAATCAGAGGTGCTATTTGCTGGTGTCAGCCAATCAGAGGTGGTATTTGTTGATTCTCAAAATTATCACTTCCAGTTCTCCGGAACCTGTTGGAACTGGCTTAATACCACCTCTGTCTACAATACTTTTTTTTCCCTTGATGTGCATGCAGATAGAGGGGAGTGTGATTATTAACAACAGGAAGTTAGAACCGCAAGTAATGTTTTTATCACTGTTTTATCATTACCCTTTTATTATATTTAGTTTATGTTTCCATCTCTTTAAATTCGTTTGGAAGGGTGTTCAATCAAAGACAAAATTAAACAGTTGTTTGCTAGTGGCTAAAAGCTGTGCATTATGGATTTACATGCTTTTCATTGGAGTATTAGGATAATGGCCATTTTCTCTTCATCACCAGTTTGGATAGGGTTAGAACTAATGTACACTGTCTTGCATGCATTATAACTTTCCCATATTCTTACAATATTGAATTTCTCATTATTTACAATATTTTTTGTAGAAGTAATTTGCTACCAGGCAGGACAGGAAAACAGACTTTTATCAGAGGATTGCTCTCATGAAATCCTGATTTATCTTGAAGTAGGTAAATTAAGTTATGATCCAAATTAAAGGACTGAATGAACCATCTGTTGCCCATATCATCTTAGGCTACATCTTGGAAAAAACAGATGGTATCATCGTAGCCTAAGGAAGGCTAGGAATGACCTTCAAACAGACTAGTTTTTCTTCAAGCCTAGTTTAATTAAGTACTTCAGCACATAGGCTATTGCCCTGCATGGTGTCTTCAGCACTTGTCATCCCAGTCAGATAAAGTCAGTCAACACAAAATGACAGACAGAAAGCTAGAATGAGCTCAGTGAGCAAAGCAAAGTGCATTTAACCTTTACTAAACAAGACTAGGCAGAGCTTGACAAATTACATCAAATTCCCATGGACTTCATCCTTGGAGGGTTAGTACTTGTTGAAACTGAAGGCAAATGAATTGTTTCAGAATTGTGACAGGCATTCCTCCTGATTTGTTTTTCCAGCAACATCTGCAATCCAAAACTTATCCATAAAAACATGACCAAATTACATTACAAGCTAGTTTTATTATTATTAAAGGTTGGACACCTGCTAGTGAAAATGCAATTATTCTTTTGAGTAGCTCCAACAATTAGCATTCCTGGTTTATAGCAACCAAGCAACAAAGATACGGACTTCTGGTGAGACATCTGCCCACTTCAGTCAAAAAAAGACTATGAGGAAATATTGTGACATACTGGCATCCATTGGATTGAGATATGTTTGTGCTACACCAACATTTCTTGGAAAATATCTGGACAAAAGATTATGAAACTTTGGGTCAATGTATCCTTGGAAAGACAAAATGGGGTCATATTAAAGTACTTTATATCTGCATTAAGCAGATCCTGTACTATTCCTGAAGTTTCTTTTCCTCTTTTTTTAGTGCAAATGCATGGCCAAAGACAGGAAACCGACCAAACGTATGTGCCTCAAGGAAAGAGATGTAGGTGTCTTCCAATGTATCATTTTATTCATTCATCCATCCATCCATTCAAATTCTATAGCTGCCCATCTCAATCCAATTGATCCAAATTCTGTCCATGAAAGTTACATTATTGTACACAACATATTCAGCAATGTATGTGTCTATGTATGCACGTGTGCGCATAGGCTCACCTTAGTATATCGGGGGGAGGGGAATCCAGCATCCTGAATTTTCATAAAACCAAGTTTCTAGTTCTTAAAAACTGAAAAGCAGATACATGTGGCTACAGTTTCATTTGCTCAAATTCATTAGCTCGAATTTCACTCAGGGAGGATACAATTTGTATTACAATCCTAAATTCTCAGTCCGAGCAACAACATCAGTATATACATTAATTTAATCAAACTCACGCAGCTTTACTAGCACATAAAGTTCTATGATTCAGAGACAAAGAGCTGGAAGAATGTTGTTGTGCCAGTGGTAGGTGGTATGAATAAGTTTACTCTTACATTCTAAATTATTCCACTGAGTGAACCTTAGTGTCTAGACTTTCTGCTTTCTCAACAATGTTTAAAATATTAAAATGCCTTATATCATTTTTATTCTTTTTCTCAGGCTCTTCCAATCCTCTATATTTTTCTTCCTGGTATTGTTTGAATTTTCATAGTATTCTTGGTATCTGGCCAAAAATGTTGGTCATATTCCATTTGAATGATACATAAAATCCAACAAGCACTAATTCGCATCTTTCATGGACTGGATCAGCTATTTCCATTTTGCCACTTCAAAACAAAACCTTGGTAGAAAATTTTCCTTCTTTTGTCCCTATTCTTTGACTATGAACACACATAGCATTTCTCTGTATGTGCTGATATGCATTATAGGTAGTCTTCTACTTAACAACAGTTCATTTAGTGGCCAAATTTACAAGGCACTGAAAAAGGTGACTTTGACTGTTAGAGTTACAGTTTTTGCATCTTCCCCATGATCATGTTATCAAAATTCAGGTGCTTGGCAACCGACCTACCAAAACTTACCAAAAACCCCTAGAACTCAGTAGCTCCAAATAAAGAACGGTTGCTGGAAATGGGTATGTCTAGTTTGATGAAAAGAAGGACTAGGGGTGACATGATAGCAGTCTTCCAATATCTCAGAGACTGCCAGAAAGAAGAGGGAGTCAAACTATTCTCCAAAGCACCTGAGGGTAGGACAAGACCAATGGGTGGAAACTAATCAAGGAGAGAGGCAACCTAGAATTAAGAAGACAGTTCCTGACAGAACAATTAATCAGTGGAACAACTTGCCTCCAGAAATTGTAAATGCTCCAGCACTGGAAGTATTTAAGAAGAGATTGGATAACTAATCTCTGGTTGCCTGAAGTGGTGTAGGGCTTCCTACCTAAGTGGGGTGTTGGTCTCCAAGACCTCCAAGCTCCCTTTCAACTTTGTTACTCTATTCTATTCTATTCTATTCTATTCTAGTCTAGTCTAGTCTAGTCTAGTCTAGTCTAGTCTAGTCTAGTCTATACTGTTCTACCCTATTCCTATTCCTATTCCTATTCCTATTCCTATTCCTATTCCTATTCCTATTCCTATTCCTATTCCTATTC
>JANHFR010006988.1:278198-303872 GCA_032468015.1 Mimophis mahfalensis | reverse complement strand
GCCAGCGTTGCTGGCTGTGGAATTCTGGGAGTTGAAGTCCACGCATCTTCAAACTGCCAAGGTTGAGAAACCCTGCTTTAAACACATTTAGATATTATACACAAGAAGCTTTTCATAAGCTTACCTTGCTCTCCACAGTTAAAATATGGCCCAAAATAAATGCCTAAAATATCTTGAATGTACTGAAGAAGGCAAAATCAGACCAACTATGATGCAGTCTCAAGACTGAGACTATTCTTACCTTTGCGTAGAGATTCCTGAGGGGAAGCAGGGGGGCTGGAATGCAACGAAGATACCACAGACATGTCATCTTCTGTGTGCTTTTTACTGCTTGGTTCTTCAGATAAACTAAGTGACTTTTGAGGAGAACCTCCACCTATGGATGAAATGTTTACACTTATAGTTCAGCCTGGAATATTCCTACAAATGATTGTTTGGTTTCATTTTGTTTTCCCAGAATACTCTCAATGATTTTTGAACTCTTTCATCAAGTAAATCTGATCAAGACATAATTTTGTGGAGAAAAAAAAGCAGTAAAATGTGATATTTATAATTTGCAAAATTGCAAAACACACAAGATAAATTAATCATATTCATTTTAGTACTAAGAACCTATTATAAGGGTTGTAATTTAAAGAGCTCTACTTACTTTGGCCTTTTAAAAAAAATACTGAAGAAAAAAATTTTTTTGGGAACAACAGAAATCCTGACCTCAATACAGTAGAGATATAGCTCCCTGAACTATCTCTACCCCAAAAAAGTAGAGCAAAGGTGGAACACTCCACCCTACACATGAGTTAACAGAATTAAATTATTCTGTGATATCCCTTACTCTGAACACCTTTTACCATGTTATGCAAGAAAGCTGACTGCAGTTTAATCTGACCTTATGAAAGGAAGTTATTTTTAAAATTGTGTCCAAATACAACTATTTTACATCAGTCCATCCTTCTTCATGCTTCATGTCACTTCCCTTCTCTTAAACTAAATAGTTTAAATCAGGCAGTTCTTGATGAGATCACATTTCAAACATTTCTTGATGAGATCACATTTCAAACACCTGGCCAGCAGTTGCTTGATACTGACTTATAGGCAGCTATCAATAAACCCACATATCAGCTATATGTAAATAACAACAAAAACAAGATTCAAGTTGAATAATATTAAGTTTGGCTGTCAAAAATACTTGAAGCAAGCTTAGAAAGAATCCAGTTCTGAATGGCATTTGCCATGTGACAGGCAGTCTACAAAATGAAAAGATACCAGCTGCACTTTTATTAAATTTGCATTGGGGGGTGGGGGAATCCTACTATATGCTACTTTCTCTTCTCTCCATATATAATATAATACCTGTACTTTCAACCCCAGAACTTTCCCAGGACTTCAAAATTACAGTTTTGAAATATATTTCCCATATTTCTCTCAAATAACTCCCATTATAATTTTGATTTTAAATCAAAATTTCTATGTAACTGGGAACTGTTTGCTATCTTCCACTTGCAGCCAGAACATGAAAAGGGACATTGCTGCAGGGCAGAAAGAAAAATCCAAATTACATTTATCAAAATTTGAAAAAGAAAATGTTCTCAGAGATGTTTCAGACTACAATCTGTCAAAAAACTATTAAACAAAGGCTTGAAGATGATTTGAATTTATGGGATTATTCTTCACATATAATATTAGCAATTTGCCTAAATTCATGGTAATGAAACCAAGAGAAATGTATGTGCTCAGAACCAGTTTTGTATATTTACTGGTCAGATAAATTAATGATTTTAGAACAAGAGGAAATCTCCATCAAGAAGAGCTCAATGTGATTTTCCAAAAGGACAACTGGACTTTGCTTTTTCCTTGATAACGTTTCGCTTCTTATTTAAGAAGCTTGTTCAGTTTCCTTGAATTGTATTTAAGGAAGAACCAAGTACAGTTGTCTTTTGGGGGGGAAAAAACCTTTGGGACAACCATGCCTTGGGTGACTGAGGATCTCCATAGATAATCAAGGTGATTTGATGATTATTCCTGGACATCATCTGTAAACCTCTTTTCCTAGACCCAAGATGCATTTAAAGTCCAAGAAGTCAGAAAATATTTGCACGCGAAGCAGATTAAAACTGCAGAAGTTAAGGCTAACAAACTGCAAGTTTAGATTCAACTTTGATCAGAAAGACCTTTTTTTAATGCTATGTTTTGAAATCAGGCTTTTATAAATATATATTTTATTTATTGTGTGTATGAGCCACCAAAGAGAACAGTGTAGAAAAAATACTCACTAAAAGCAACGTGGTCTTTTGTTGGTGCTTTTTTCCGTATGGGGTACAAATTAACTGCTGGAACTTGAAGAACTTGACTCATTCTGTTTTGCTGATGTAGGTGGGCTTTTGTGGTTTGGCCAACAGACCTTAGTGGCATTGGAGACATCTCTGATGCTTTTGTACCTCGTCTTTCACTTAAATTTTTTGTCACTGACATTGGAAAGAAAAGGAATAACACCCAAGCATCACAATTAAAACATTAAATGGGCTGCCTACTGAAATAGTAAATGACATGTTGAGTGTAGTACCTCTGGAGCCAATAATACAAGTTGTGCCCCCAAAATCAGGAGAATATAACACAACTATGATTAAATGGAGTCCCATTGATGGCTATAGGTCCACTCTCCCAAAACTAAATCTAAATCCAGTTTCCTGATCTGAATGCAAAACTAAGGAATATACTTATTCCTCAAAAGACGTATCCATATTTCCACTAGGTGGCATACTCAACCCATAAGTTATGGTATTTCATTTTTCATTACTGTTTTACACAAGGGTGAACACATATTGAATTCTACATTTGTTGCTATGCTACCAGGAACAAAAGATTCTTCATATGCTTCTTATTTCTAAGAGACTAAGGTTTTAACATTAGAAAAATAAAAGTGTAGCCCTAAGTACTCAATGAATTCAAGACCCGTTACTGCAA
Organism: Mimophis mahfalensis; assembly: GCA_032468015.1. Taxonomy (NCBI): domain Eukaryota; kingdom Metazoa; phylum Chordata; class Lepidosauria; order Squamata; genus Mimophis; species Mimophis mahfalensis. Next base: position 300,911 of record JANHFR010006988.1, on the reverse strand, counting down.
ATTATGAAGAGGTTGCTAATAAATATGGAACATACATAATAGCAATAGCATTTGATTTATATACTGCTTATCAGGGCTTTTAACCCTCCCTAAGGGGTTTACAGAGTCAGCACATTGCTCCCAACAATCTGGGTCCTCATTTTACCCACCTCAGAAGGATGGAAGGCTGAGTCAATCTTGACCCTGGTGAGATTTGAACTGCCTAATTGCAGGCAGCTAGCAGCTGAGTACTACATATAGCATGCTACTCGCTGCACCACCACCGCTCATGAATAACTACAATGAAATATATAATATATTCACCCTTTACCATTTTATACAAATAGTACAGCATCAAGCAAGGTCCATTTTTAAGAAAATGGCTTATGACCACGCAAAACTTGATGGTCTGTCATTTGTATAAAACTACAGTAAGTAATTTTTAAAAGTAACTATTAATTGTGCATTCAAACATCATTTTTGCATTTCTGCTGCTCTTTATATATAGGAGCCAAAAATTACATTTTGGAATTAATTACCAAAATATGTGTAAGCTTTATTATTGCTGTAATATACATGAATGCATTCTGAATATCTGATTGTAGTACTATTTACATATTAAATCTATCTTAATAAGACATCTAATTTTTCCCATTTTGTGTTACAAAGGTATAATTAATGTTCTTTTGTAATGATATTTCATCCTTTCTTTTTCTTGGCATTCATACTGTTACTTTTATTATTCCTTAATTCTGCAAAGTGCTAACTTGGCAACAGTCCAATGTACTAAGAGAATTTTGGCAAACACAAAGATTAAAAAGAACCTTTTCAATTTTATGCAAACTCAATCAAAAGTCAAATAATTACATGATAATATAGATCAGGTCTTTTCAGAAAATTCTGTGTAACAGACTGTTTTAAAGGATTCTCATATTTATTTAGTGAAAACACTGCTTCCTTCCACACTTTTTCTTTTAACTTACAAGTGCTATATGTAGGCTCACACTGAAGTGACATTATCTGGATTTTTTCTTCATCTGTTTCCACGTTTAGGTTGGATAGGTATTGTTTGACTTTCCTGGCCATCTGCGCATCTTCATACAACTTTTTTGCATTTAAAAGAGAGCTGCGCCGAGCACGTTTTTTGTGAGCCCCTCCTTGAACATCCAACATGTTTGAATTTGTGCTACCCTGACTCAGTGACCTGAAAAATAAGACAGCCATTATGTTTTAACTTTGCTTAGATTATGAGGAATCAAAGCAGAAAACACTGAGGCAAAACGTTCTTCTACTAAAAGCGCATGCTGATGTCAAGTTAAAAAGAGATGGAATGTTAACACATTTGTTCCAAAGTAACTTGCAAAACCGGTAACAGAATCCAGAAAAAAATATTAAAGAAAGAGTGCAATAAACAAAAACTGGGCAAAATACCACATAGGTTCCTTTTAGTAAATGAAGCCAGGGTCCTTTCAACTGAAAACCTAAATATGGAGTTAGCTTTGTAATGAAAGTGTATTTTTCTAAATTCAATGATATTAAAAGTAATTTGACCCAGCAGTCTGAACTATGTACAAAATGATTATATTTTCTTTCCATCCTGTTTCTGAGCTTGAGACATTGAAAGGACAATATATTACAAACATCATCATTTCAAAAATAAGGAGAAACTTCTTCATGTTATATTCAGCTGCTTGTAACAATATTCTGCATAACAGAACATTGGTTCAGTATTTTTAACATCTTCATGAACAAGCTGAATGGTACTGTTGTCAAGAAAGATTAATTTGACCGTTTCCTGAGACTTGCTATAATTTACTATTCTATTTCTCAAAGGGAGCAAACATATTTCTTGGGATGAACAGATTTATGTATGAAAGACCTGTGCTACTGGACAATCTTCTTTGTTATTTTATGCCAGTTGTCAAGCTTGGAACTGAAGACTTTGTGTTGAAGTTCAATGGGGGAAACTGCTGGAGAGAAAGTAAACACAATGCCCCTCAACTACATGAATGGATTATGATTTGTGCTTGGTGAATCAGGGCATGTTTTTATATGAACAATTTTGCTTATTCTCATTGTATCTAAAATATAATATGGGCAACTGTGAATATAAACAAGCTATATTACTTTTCAAGCCCTGTACTTTCACAATTCACAATCATCCACTTTTTTAATTATGAAGTACAACTGAGATTTCACTTTGCTCAGTTTAAACAATATGATTAATATTAAATAACTTAATAACATTTGGCATGAGCTGTGGTAACATTGATTCTCTACCAGCAATCTCTACATCCTTTAAAAATTAAATATACAACATAAATTTTCTTCAACAAGATCCTGAAATTCACCAAAGGGCATTGCTAGTACTTGCAGGGGGCAACAGGGCCATTTGTATGGCAAATACTTAATGTTTAATATTCTCTTCTAATAGTATTGAATGTTCTTTACATTTTTCTAGCAAGATTTAAAAAAAAAACATGTTTATCATGAAATAAAGTCATCTGTTCCAAGATGGCAAATAAATAGTAATTAAAAACTACAAACATACATTTTAAAGAGGGTATAGATACAAACATTTCACAATAAAAACATGAATCTGAAGTTTTTCTTCCTTTTTTTAAAGGCAAGAGAAAAAGAATCAATAATGAGTGTTCTGGTAAGCTGTCGAACATCTCTAAATTACAATCTAGGAATGAAGAATGATTTAGAATCTCTGTCATACAATGCAATAGAAGGAGAGAAGTAAAACTAAATAATGATTTATTTCTAGAATGTAAGGCTGGGAAAGCTGAAGAAAGGAGAGGAGCAAATATCAGATTCTAAAATGTGAGTTTTAGATCAAATAAGAAAGATTTCTTGTTCATTTTGATAAAGGCTATTATAGTTTCAGATGTATTCAGACTCCTTATGGTTTCTCTTTTAATATTTCTGAAAAGGAAAAAATAAGGACTAATTTCAAGGCTACAATTATTTCAAGCTGATGCTATGTACAACATATGCTTCAAATCTTGTTTGGGATATAGTCATTTATTACTTTCTGATATTCCTAAACAATTCAAAGCTAAAAACATAATATTAAATACAGAGGGTAAATTCATCAACCAAAATATCTTGTCTGCATGAAAAAGTTTTTCAAACTTTGGAAGCATTTATTCCAGCACAGCAGTATTTCAATGGCACATCCTTTAAAATACTTGGGCTGAACAATAAATGCTAGATAATTTTGTAAAGGTAAAAGCTATATTAATCTGAACTATGGGAAGGAAAGGGGGATATTGAATTAACAAGCCATACAAAGCTAAGTTAATACACATAATGGAAAATGGATTTAAATAAATGCAAAATTGTAATATTATGAAATCTGATTGCTGATTTATAAACATTAGAAAAAGCAACAGGTTTAGAATGTTGCACAGATTTTTCATAAGAAATTTCACAAACCACAAGCTGAAAAGATGAAACAACTAAATAATAACGTTCAAGATTATAAACCAATTTACCTGAATATGTATACACTGCGATATATTTTAACAGCTTGCCAACTGAAAATTGCCATGCATATTTTTCTTAAGACAATCTTATTATTACGCTCGTGTTCTTTGATTTTTACAAAGTAACCATTTATACTGGTTGGAAGGAAATGAGATTTTGTCCCTTGTTTTCCTACTCTAAACAATCAAGAATAAATAACTATTCATTCTTTGCAACACCTTTACCTGTCCCTGTGGGAACAGCAAATTCCAAGCTTAATACAAATAATCTAAAGGAAGTTCTCACTATGTTATACTTTATTTCTTATTATTTATATATTTTTATCCCACCTTTATTATTTTTACAAATAACTCAAAGCAGCAAACATCTCCAACATACTTTTGTTACCCTATTTTCCTCACAACATTATGAGAGGGGTTGGGTTGAGAGAGAGTGACTGGCTCAAAGTTATCCAGCTGGCTTGCAAAACTAAGGCAGAACTAGAACTCATTCTCCTGGTTTCTAGCTTGTTACCTTAAGCATTAGACCAAATTGGCTATATTCAAGATTCTTTGATGTACATCCAGATGCTCTTAGTACAGGACTTATTTCGTACTATTGTGTCAGACTAGCAAAAAGACTGCATAAATCGGTGTGGTCACTGCATCATTAAATATGACTTCAAGATGCGGAGTACATTATGTTTTTGCTCCTTACACAAAGATGGTAAGAAAATGAATCATAGTCCCTAAATTTACATATAATAGATTCGAGCTGATTTCATTTCCATGAAAGTAACACAGCTGAATTTCATAAATAATGCCAAATTCTATGTACACAAATATAGCATTTCAGGTATGCCGACTGCAAATACATTAGGAAATAAATTTATTGTGTCTTATTGGAATTCCTTTGTTTTAGCAGGATTGCTTCCATAATGGCCATGGTTAAGCTGTAGCTAAACTTCCACAGAAACTTCTACTACTGAATCCAGAGCCATACATGGCTTCTGAAGATACCTGTCCTACTCTGTGGGAATTGGGCATCTCTCAACTTCAATACAGGCCGTTCCTGGCACATCTCATGGCAGCAACATTTAGTCATTCTTTTTCCACTCCTAAGCATTAAACAAGCTTATTTTTCAAAGAAATTATAAACTATGGAATTTTCTCTAAAGTTCTGGCATGTGTGTATGTGCTAAATATCCATTAACTGATATTTGTAAACGTGTGGTCCATGTTTTTTAAAATCTTCAACCAACACTTAGAATAAATCATCTGTCAATAAAAACGTTTTATCTGTGCCTAGATTGGGTAAATTTCAAGGACTTTAGATGCAAATCATAGTGATTTTATTTTTGATTTTATTAATGTGTGGGTTCCAATTTGTCATCATAAACCTGTGTTATCTTAAATTTGGAAATAGTTAGAACGAAGTATTGCAGGGTTAATAAAATGCATGCTGTTGTTGAAGTGCATGCATTAATGATGATGCAGAATGTTAAAAGTTGCATAATTTTGCTTTAAGTCTTAGTTGCATTAATCTCTGCACTTACCCCAAACTCCTCCACCTCTTCTTCCTGTAACCAAGAGCCATATACAATGAAGCATGTGTTTAAAAAAAGAAAGCAAAGGGGGGGAAAATCACAGTTGAGAGTCAGAAAGGAAAAAGATGTAGACAGGAAAAATAAATGAAAATTCTGATCAGGTAAAAACACTTTTCAAACCAGTAAAACAATTTTTTACAATGGAATACAGAGACAAAACTTGTCAGAATACATGGTGAACACAGAACACACAAAAAATAAAAGATCTGGGCTTCAAGGACCATGTCTGAGGAACAGGACAACAGGCAGAGGAGCTTCCAACTAAATGTGGGTATAGTTTTCTAGAGATAGTCCCTTTTTCATCTATTTTCACATGGAGAAGGTTCAAAGGTAATGAACACTTTCTGTTTAACGTAATTTTAAACCCAACAGTACTATTTTTAAAATATATTGAGTTACAAATTTATCAATTTAAAAATGATTCAATTTAGTTATGCTGAGTTATGTTCCAGTTTGTGCAAGATAGATTCCTAATCTAAAATATTATACACTGCAATATATCAAACATAAAAAAGATTTACTAGCTATAAGCATTTCAGACCTCAATGCAAGTATTGAAAATTAACAGAACATGTTTGCTTTCCATTCACATTTACATAACAATGAAATTAAACAAAAGATAAACATGGAAATACAAACATGCAATTATTTACATCCCACATTTTTCTATTTCTAATGCCATACCTTTGTCTGAACATCACAGCAGGATCCATATTAGCAGAAGTCATCCTGACAACCTGGCGTATCTCTTTCGCAATCATTCTCAGTTTCTCAAAATTTACCAAACCATCCACCTTTGAATCATTTCCTGTACCATTAAAATATGTGGGGAAAACATTTAAGATTTTTGAACATACTTCTGAGGCTGTCAAGTTACTTCTTTTATGTATCACACACTTCATTATTATTAAATGTTAATATCCTTGAACGCAAGCAAGGAGACACAAGAAGCTTTAAGACAAGGGAGGGGTGCCAAACATAATCCCAAAATATCCACACCCATTTTTTTTAACATCAGCAGTTGTCAGCAAAAAGAACATGTAACCATAGATCTGAATCACCTTTGAAGTTTCAACCATAAAAAAGGAACTTATAGAAAGGAGTTATATTAATTTCCACCACTACTTGCTGGTTTGGGAAAGGGATGTTTATTTTCCCCAGATTTTTCAACTTTTTCAGGCTGAGAATCAATTCTTAAATCGATTCAATTTACAGATCCAAATCCAAGAGACTTGTTTTAATTACACATACTTTGTTCCTCATAACATTTGGAAGCCAGGTGGAATACAAGTTTAATAAATAATAGTAAAACATCCTAAGTCATTGAGAAGGACTCAATAGGTGTACCAAAATGACAAATCTAGTCTAAACAACTGCTTGATTATGCAATTAAGTATAATACATTCCACAGGCAAGGTAGGCCTCTACTCACAGTGGAAAGGTGAAATTCAATCTTGGTGGGCCACAGAGCTTTAAACTAAAAATAACTGAATGCATTATATATTTAATACGTGTGTCCAGACTTGCCTTCATGTAGAAATGTAATATCTTTCTTGACCACTGGGAATAATGGAATAATTGGAGGCTGCATGCTCTGACTGCTAAGGATATTGCGATACTTTGCCATGTTCCTAGATGGATCAAAAAGATCCTGAAGATCTCTAAGGTGTTTTTCATATTTGCTTGGTAACTTTTCCCATGTACCTCTGAGACGAGCCACTGGTGCCAGATTAAGACCACTGCAAGAAATAATTTAATACTTAGTATTGTACTGATGTGCTTTATCAAAAACACATACTTTGAAATTTTAACAAAAACGTATGTGCTCTAACTACTTTCTGGTGGAGAGCCAGCAACAACTGCCTGCAAATGTAAGGGAAGAAAGAATTTCCTACAAAACACCTTACAGAAATCCCTCTGAGCTTTGAGAAAACTACTTCTTGCACATCAGAATCTTACTTAGATGTGATTTTGCAATCTTAGATCTTTCAATGTGATGGAGCACTACCATAAGGTAACAAAACCATTCTCTTTTCTCCTTACATCTCTGTAGAAGATAGATTTCCACCTCAAACTGCAGTTCATACTACACTGAAGGTGATAAATAATATAGTTATACTGGATTAAGCAAAAACTCTGGATAGCCTTAACTGAGATTTAAAAAAAAATCTTGCCCAAGAATTGTTATTATTTTATGCCTTTGAGTCAGTCTGGGCTCTTGGCAACTGCCTGGATAAGTCCCTGCAGTTTTCTTGGCTTTTTTTTTTTTTTTTAAAGCAATGGCTTGCCCCTGCCTTCTTATGGGTGAAAATGACTGGCCAAGGTAGCTGGCTTTGTGCCTAAGACAGAGCTAGAATTTATAGTCTCTCAATTTCTAGCCTGATGCCTTAACCACTACACTAAACTGGCTCTCCTAACAATGTATTACTTTAGGATTAAAAATAGTAACAGAACTATGGCTTGTAATCTCTGAAATACTTAATCATATTAAAACATTGGCAATGTTTAGCTATAAATAATTTCAACCCAAATGATCTAAGTAGATCTGACTGTTAATAAAGATTCTTTTGAGTCACGCTCAAATTTCTAGGATTACACAGACATGTCCATTTTCTTGGCAACAATGTGGAAGTTGTTGTGGGATTTCCCCATCATCCCACCCCCTACCCGGTTTCCAGATCTAGCCCAAGGTCTACAGAAAGTCCTTGGTTGCCATGGTAATGGGCCTGGAATTTCTATTGCTAATTGATGCAATTGTTCTATCAATTGTTCCATCATTTAGCGATGGAAATCCCAGCATTCCCGGTTGCTGTCATAACTGTAGAGCAGCAGTGGCAAACCTATGGCATATGTGCCAGAAGTGGCACGCCAAGCCATTTCTCCGGGCACACCGAGCCATCACCCATTGTTCTTCAGGTTTGGTCTTGCGCGCATGTGAAGCACTGTAAAGTGGAAGATCTTGTGATCTTTCAGTTTCTGGTATGCAGGTGCGCTCATGCGCTCGCTTGCTCCTGGTTTTGGCACGTGGTGCCAAAAAGGTTCTCCACCACTGCCCTAGAGCACACTGGTCTTTAAACAAGAAAAAGGGAACCCCATGCAAGGAGCATTGGGGAGAAAACAGAATGCGTAGGTGTCAAAGGTGGACACTAAGGAGTGTGGGCAGGGTTGCAGGGGCCACAGACTGGCACTATAGAGTACAAACAGGCCAACAGGAGCTGAAGGAAGGCATTAATTTTCAAGATCAGCCAACCTCCTGGGGCTATTACTGTTTGAGAAGTAAAACTCAATCAAAAACTACTAAAGGCTTGCAAATGGATTTCTACTCCATACATCTAAGTATCCGCAACTAAAGTTTTAAAAAATCTAAATCTAAAATTTATTAATTTCACTAATAATAAATACATATTTAGGTATCAAGTTAATCTTAAATTTGCAAATAACTCTTCAATTTGTTGGATAAAGTCTATGATCTTCAAATCTACTTACATTCTACTTCAGTTTCCTGAAGTAGAATATAAGTATCTACTTATATTCTACTTCAGTTTCCTATTATTATTTTTTTAAATAAAATAACCAACCTGATAACAGCAAACATAGAGTTGAAATTCTTGCATTCTCTGCAATGGAGAGAGATTTTTATGAAATGTTTTACGATCTTCATCCTTTTCAGCTGGTTTGTTTCAGATAGAATTTCTGTAGCAACCCAAAACGTTTCTTGATTAATAACATCCTCAAATTGTTTCAGGTTAGTATTTCCTGTTTTAGAATCCAGCTTATATAATTCATCAATATACTCGGTAGGCTCAATGTTTCGAAACAATTCAAAGTCCCTCATTGAAAGCTGAGTAGCCACTTCAATAGTACTCAGCTGTAAAAGTGAGATTTGGCTCTCTCTTAGCAATTCTTGAGCATCTTCATCTGAGCACAGAGTCTCCGTTTCCATATTATTTTTCAGATAATACCTAAAAATACAGTGAGAAGCATATATGATTTAGTAGTGAATAACTTTGCAGAATTCTAGTCCAATGCAATAAACTAAGTAACACAGAAGAAACTGCCTCTATCAAAGACAAAATATTCCCTTTTCATCCTGCTGCCCTCAATATCCCTTTAAAATAACTGTGGTTAGATGGAGATTTTTAGAATGAAGGAAAGGACAGGAGAAAAGTTCATTAATACAAATGGAGAGATTAGGTATTTTTGCCCATTACTCCTCATTACCAATCACAAGGCTTTTAAATAAGTTACTCATATATAGTATGCTTGACCTTCCACAAAAACATCATTAAATGTCTACACTATTGTCCATTGGCTACATTTATTTTATTTTTTTCATTTTCCCAGAAACCATGTTCTTTTCGAGTGCATTAGTGTACAATCTTAGGCTTAGAGCTAGGTTAAGTCAATATTTTTATCTCTGACACAGTATTTCTCAGCTATTATTTTGTTGTTGTTGTGAGTTTTATACTTCATGTTGTGAGCTATCTATTGTCGTTGTTAGTTGCGAAGTCATGTCCAACCCATCGCGACCCCATGCGCAATATTCCTCCAGGCCTTCCTGTCCTCTACCATCCCCCAGAGTCCATTTAAAGTCGCACTGAGTGCTTCAATGACTCTATCCAGCCACCTCTTTCTCTGTGCTATCTATATTTTAATTATAAAATATCTATTGATGGAACACTTCATTTTCACTTTGGTTTACTTAACATGATCTGGCAACTATGTATCAAATCAAAGGCAATAAAATCTGTTTCCAGTAAGAAATGCTACCTCTTTTAACTATTTTCTTCCCTACCTCAATTGCAAAATGAAATACTTACCTCCCATTGAGCTGAATTCGGTCTGCTAACTTTGAGAACTGGTCGGGAAGCCTTCTCTGTTTGATGACTCCTTCAGCGCTCACAGAAACTTCACACAGAGAATAGGTCTCTGGGGTTCCTGTCAAATTGAATTCATGTACTGCGTGGCTTACAACTTCTTTTGCTGTAGTGTCTTTGCTGATGATAATGTAACAACTCTGTTGATCAGCTTTGAAGACTCTTATAACCTGATCAGGAATATCTGAGATTAAAACAGAAGAGTTAACATGTTGACTTATTTCCATGGATAATATATTATTTCTATCATTAATTATACATATTTATTTTTTTAACTTGTCTAGAAAATTGACTTGCAATAAAACACTTTCCATAAACATGTATTTATTATTTTGTTCTTGGATAAAGAAAGTGGACCTTGTCATGTACATCATTTCTCTGAGATCTAAACCCCTTTTAAACAAAACCTTTTAAAAGCCTGTAACTATTTTGGATGTTTGAATCCTCCTAATGGCTATCAACTAGGTTACTGTTTATCCGATACTTTGCTTTATAGTGTTACCAGGGAAAGAACTATAATTGTTCACCTGATGTGGATTATGAGAAGAAGTAAGTGTCTCATAAATCAATAAAGCTTACTAAACTTCAAGTATAGTGTATTGATTGCTTTTTCCTTATGGATAATTCATTCTTTGTTAAACAGCTTTGCTACATGATATACCTTCTGGTTTGGAAAAGCCAACAGAGAGAGGGCAAGGACATATAATTTAAATGGACTGACATTTATTTTCTTCTAATGTTTCTACTCTGAACACACATGAATATACAAACTTTCTGCAAAAGACTGAATTTATAAAATAACCTTTACAGAATGATACACAATAGCCAAGCACAGTTCCATCTTAGAATCGGATTCCGATATGCAGAGAAAATGTAAGGATGAAAATTTTCTCACTGTATTTCAGTTGCGGATTTAGAAGAGAGAATCATATTCATAATCTCTATTCATATAGAAACAATTTCCCTACATACATAAAAACATTTAGAAGGCTCGTCTAAATGTTTGTTTTCCTGACATGATAGCTTTAAAAAAAAAATACATGGAGCAACAGTGAAAACCTACTATCTGAAATAGTGTGATCGATGAGGCCTTGAGATGAGATGGGCAAAAAACAATTTTAATAAATAAAAAATCAATAAATAAATACATGCTACTATTAAAATATTCACATTTTTAAAAAAAATACCAATTGGGATGTTGGGATACTTACAGTAAAAGCCAACTGCTGCAGAATGAAAAAAGGGGGAAAGTCAGAATCTAAATGTTATGCCACAAATAAAAACATTTACAGAATTTCCTGTAATAAAAATCTAAATGTTTTGTACAAGTCAAACATAAAGTGCTTGTGTCTGCCTTTGAGTCAATGTTGACTCCTGAAGACTCTACTGTTTTCTTGGAAATATTTCAGAAGTTGTTTGCCATTGCTTCCCTACAAGGGCTGAGAGAGAGTGACTGGCCCAAGGTCACCCAACTGGCTTCATGCACTGAACTAAAACTGCAGTCTCTTGGTGTCTAACCTGTTGCCTTAACCACTATACCAGATTGGTTCTCCTATGCGCACAAATGGTCCTGAAGTTGTATTTAAAGATAAAAATGTAAATCAGGGGTGTCAAACTTGCGATGTCATGGCAGCATCACATGATGTATCATGACTTTTTTCCCCTTTGCTAAACCGGGCATGGGCATAGCCAGCACATGATGCATCCAGGCCGCGAGTCTGACAGCCCTGATGTAAACAATATATAAAAACACACACAGGTCAAACACACACACACACTGTAATCCATGTTTATTAACTTTTTTCTCTCAGGACCCTCCCTCCTATTTTTAAACTTTATGGAGGACCTCAAAAGAACTTCCCCTCCCCCATGGATTATCTTGGATAGTTACTGAATCAAAAATTAAAATTACTATCATTTCTCACAATTATTTGATAGTATTTTAGATTTGCTTTTCAACATAGCCTGGCAAATAATTCCGATTTCACAGACCCTGGCAGTCTTGGGGTACTACCCTGGGGTCCTAGGACCACACTGGAAGACTGTTGTATGGCATGAGCAGAGAACCTGTAACTCTCTGATATTGGTGAAGCAGTACTTCCAAAATGCATGATAAGGGACAGTATATCAGCATCATCTAAAAGGCCATAGGATCTTCCTTTCCAGTTAGGCGTTTTGTGATTAATGCAGTTTCTTTTAAGAAAACATTTTACATACTTTACTCTGTTATGGGGATTAGCAAAAATACCTAATTCTCAGTATTTCATATTCTTCCGATTCTACAAATTATATTATACAGTGTACCAAAAGTCTATTTATTTAGTTTATTTATTTATTAAATTTATATACCGCCCTTCTCCCGAAGGACTCAGGGCGGTGTACAGGGCAATTAAAATAAAATAGAAATACAAAAGTTAAAAATATATTAAGGAGCCCCAACAAACCAACCCAAAATTTTAAAACAATAAACCCCCTCAGTCCAGGCCAGCCAGTTCGAAAAGCCGCGTTTTCAGCTCCTTTCGGAAGGAGCGGAGGTCGGGAGCCATCGGGAGCTCCACCAGCAGCTGGTTCCAAAGGGCAGGTGCCCCAACCGAGAACGCCCTCCCCCGAGGAACCGCCAGCCGACATTCCTTGACTGGCAGCACCCAAAGGAGGCCCTCCCTATGGGAGTGGACCGGGCAGTGGGACGATGTTGCCGGCAGCAGGTGTTCCCGTAAATATCCCGGACCCAAGTCATTCAGGGCTTTATAGGCTAAAACCAGCACCTTGAATCTATTTATTATGTAAATTACATTAAATGTTCAATTTAGTTGCCATTTTCTTCTAAACATTTTATTTTTCCAATGCATAACCTTTTTAACATTCCTAAGTACTTTTTTAAAAAAAAGTATTAATAAACACATTGTATTGTATCTGGCCTATGGGATCTGGCTTTTAGTACAATCTATAAATTAAAGACATTAGTAATTATATAAGTGTGATTCACTTTTCCCGTAAGTGCATACATTTAAACAAATTCTGTTTTGATATTGGTGCATTTTATTCTTGTTCATACTTAACTACAGAGTATTGGTGTTACCTAAACATGCTAGAAGAAATTATACTGTATAGTTATGGTTTATCCAGATATACAAGGATGGATCTAAAGATTATAGCAAGTACACTGAACATACATATGAAACTGCTGGGACAGTAGCTTGAGGTGAGATTATCAATAAATTAATGTCATCCATTTACACAGTGACATCCTGGCCAAGCCAGTGATACCACTAAAATCCTGAATTGGATATGGCAAACCAAACTCAGCTTAAATCCCACTGGATCAGAGTTGACAGCCATCAATACCTGAGTAACTGAATAACATCAACTGTGGCAGTTATTCTTGATTGAATCACACTAACCCCCAAATTACTGTGTGAATTCCAGGTTCTTTGGCTTCTGTACCCAGTTTCCAAATTGCTGAAATTTACCTGAGAAACCCTTAATGGAGCAACTCCAGGATATGTCCCCCCGCCCCCCCAAAAAAACCCGTGCCAGAATTGAACCCACGCAATCCTATGATCAAGAGGAGGGCTTGTTGCAAAAACCCTCTGCTTGAACATTTTTAACATGCCCCTCATGTTATCAAATATCCCTCCTAAGAGTTCCCAATCCTGATAATATTTTATAAACAAGTTAAAGTAATTTTGCTCTAATGTGAGTTTGTTCCATAGAACTAGAGTAGCTGGTTTTAAGGATATCTTAAAGGATAAGAATATCTATGATGAAGTTTATTAATGGCTTTTAATATTATTTTATGTTATACTTTTACTTTCATTCTTCTTTTTGCAACTGACATGATTGCATTGTCCAGAGTCCATTAGTTTTAGGTGGGTTATAATCTTGGCAATATACACCATTAATGAATTCATAATACTGATTTACAAACAACCACTAACAACTAAGGCTTTTTTTTTATTAAAGATAAACTTTAGACTTTTATCACAATAAAGAGAGACTTATTTCACCTGAAGGATTCGAAAAATCCAACATGCTAGTTGTGGGTTGCAGGAGATCAGGACTGCTAGATGAAAGTGTGCCAGGAATAGGCATAATTGCCAAACTGTGTCTGCACTGTCTTGTTCCCACAATGCTGTCATCTTGTGACTGGCTTACACTGCCATCACTGTAAGAGAGTAAAAAGTGTCAATATAGATGATCCAGAAAAGAAATTATTTTAATAAAGACATAAGTGATGGAGGAACTCCGAAAATGCTAAACGTCTGGAAATTAGAAACACAGATGGAAATGCTCCTTGTATATAAACACTCATATTGTTAACATAAATGAAGAAATAGATTATTTATGGAACTCTGGATTAAATGGTAACATTTATTCTACTTGGCCTTCTTAGAATTGGTATAAAAGACAAGACTATGATACAGGTGGCCCTTGCTTAATAATTACTCATTCAGCAACCATTTAAGTTTGCAATGACACTGAATGAGTCCTTGAAGTTCTATCCAGAGCAGCATCCCATATGACTGATCAGCGCCTTCAGCATTTTGCCCAGATCTCCAACCGCTGCCATGCCCCATGGGCATATGACCAGAGTTTGTGACTTTCTCTTTAAGTCAATGGAGAAGCTGGTAGGAAGCTGGATCATTTGAGTTCCACATTAATGACCCACATGTTTCTTGCTTAACAGGGACTGCCAGAGCTACTATTGCTTAGTGACACAGTGATATGACCTTGTACTTTATGACTATGGTGCTTAGCAACAGAAAATTTATCCCGAATACCATCATTACCTGTAACCTGAAAGAGCAAATTCCTTTTCTACAACACTGAATTGTTAACCCTTCCCCTGAATGCTAATAAGATCCTAACACAAAGATAACTTTTAATTCCGTTTCTAAATCTAGACATTATTCTCTTGCATACATATTGGAATAGTGAAGATTGGCTCTTTAGTATAAACATTCTATTTTTTATGGGCATTACAGTTGAAGAATTTGATAAACAGAGATTTCCTTTAAAAATATCAAGAACTAAATAAAAGGGTTGACTGGATAAAAGATTGTACAAACTTGGATCAACAGTAGTACTCATTTTAACACACCTCAAAACATTTTCAGTTCCCTTGGGGAAAAAAAGGTGTAGTATTTTATCATACCTGAATAGTTTTGGAGGCAAGATACTGAATCGTGTTTTGTCTAAAATTTTCTTGATTCTGTTTCTTCCTCCAGACACAGTGTTTGCTTTCATTTTCTTGTTTGCTTTCTCACGTGGAAACATTTGTTCCACATCTCCAGGAATATCTGGGATGGAGTAACGATTATTTTTCTTTTCTGCTATTTTGGGAATATGTGGAACTCCATTTTTCTCCTGTCCTATCCTACTAAGTAGTTCTTTGAATACTGTAAAAATATAGAAAATATATTCTTTTATTAGAACATAGTGCTTGTTTAAAAATCTATTTAGTATCAAAGGTATTTAAAATTCACAGTAAGTCAAAGAGAACAGAAGTAAAATTCTCTCTATAGAAATTTTACTGTACATTAGTCCCAATTTGAAGATGTACAGAACGATGACAGTTTTATTCAGGTTTTCCAGCTGATGACCGCCCATTTATTTTTTAAATAGTTAAGCATCCACCTGTCCCAGAAGTTATGGCTAATGACGTTATATTAAACTAGATTAGATGGATCAAAAAAATTAAGATTTTATTTTAATAGTGGACAACTTCAAAGCATATACAACCACTAGAGAATTCATAATTTTGAAGAGTGAGGTTGAAGGAGTGCAATAGATGTCTTAAACCTCAAATCTTAAACTCCTTCCCACAATGCTTTAGCTATGCCCATTCTAAAAGTGCTCTAGGGGTCCCTAATCCCCCATCCACAGCCCTCTTCCAGGCCACAGACAGTTTGGAACTGGGCCGCAGAATGGTGGGCAAGCGTGTGTAAAGCTGCATTTCTGAAAGTGGCATGCACGTATGTGAAACAATTCCTTCTTTTACCCTACTGCCGCTGTTGATGTCACTTCTGCCAGTTCACCAAGCCAGAAAGGTTGGAGACCTCTGCTCTAGATAACGATGAAGCAATACTGAAGTGTATACACTCCACATCTCTGATGGAGTACGTAAAGGAAAAAGTATCTCTGAACTCAACTGAAAATATCTGGAACTAACTCTGAAAGTTAATCATGGTCAAATTGCTGTATGCCAACCCAGCTTTAAAAAAGTGTGGTCCTTATCACAGCAATCCTGTGAATTAGGCTGTTTACACCTTGCAGTCTTAACTGCTGTATTACCTGTTGCATTGGATTAGAAGGTTCCCCACATTTATTTTATCATTTAAAAATCTAGTCCCTTTCTTCCAAGCAAGAATTAAACAAAAAAAACAAAACACAACACCTGCACTTAGGATCACGGTCAACATCTCTGCAAGATACTCACCAAAAATATTTGTTTTCACAGTGATGGAAAGATGAGTATTGTTTCTCAAGATTTCAGTAGCTTTTGAAAATGTAATATTCTCAAAGTTTTGCCCATTTACCTCCATTACCTATAAAATGACACAAACATGTTACGTAAGCCTATAAGACACCATGCTTCTCAAATATGTTAGTATTTGGTAACTTTATTATTGCCTCAGACTGAACTTGAAATTTGATTACAAAATCACATTTTATTCGTCTTAAATATCATCAGATTCAGTTCTTTACTTTTTTTCTCAGTACATAAGAAAGAAATCTAATGCTTTTATCCAACCATAGTTTGGGTTCACCAAGAAATGAAAGCCACAGTTTAACAAAATTTTCTAATTATGATTGGAATGAAAATGTTTTTGTTTGTTTGTTTTATCTTTGTTCTGGCAGGGGCATCTGAAATCAATAGAAAATTTCTTGGTCAGTATATTCAGCTGAATGTGTATGCCTATCTGTGTGTCACTTAACAAAATAGATTAAAAAAATATAACTGTTAACATTTAACCTCACCTGATCACCACGTTTAAGCCCAGCTTCTGCTGCTTTGCTTCCTGATTCCACTGACTCTACAAAAATACCAAAACCTTTTTCACTCCCTCCAAGAAGACTGAAGAAAAGGGGTGAATCTCTAGAAGGCTTTTGCAAGGTGACTTGTCTCCACTTTGCTTTTGCGGCACATGCAATGTTTAATAACCTGAGGTGTCCTTTCATTTTCTGTAAATGGTCAGACAAGCAAACATGAATGTTCTGCATCTAAACAACATGAAATCCTAATTATGAATGGGGAGTTTATATAACCATTAATACTCAATTGTAACTGAATTGCTCTGACTGGAGAGTTGTGAATTAACAAATAGGAGTTTTAAATGTGGAGTTTCAAAATCTTCTCTATCAGGAATGTCAAACTGACAGCCCATGGGCTGGATGCGTCACACACAGGGCACGCCCACCCCAGCTCTGCAAATGGGGAAAATGTCACATGAAGCAACATGACCCCGCATGTTTGACACCAATGTTCTAGATTTTTGACAGGAATCCTGTGCACCATGGGTATCAATCAGGATTAGGCACAACTCTTATTATTCCTGTCAATTTCTAAGATGACACAATGGAAACCCTTAGAAGGAATTTTGATACCACGTAGGTGGGGGTGAGAGTGCGAACTTAAATGACTTCAGTTAGGAACCAGTTCTTATTGGTCTCTGTCATCCACATTTATGGATAAATATCTACCTTATTACATGAATTTTTAAAAAGCTGTTCCAAAATCTGCATCTCTTTTGGATTGGTGGCCCATAAATAGGGTTGAATACAATAGAAGACTAAGCCCAGGTAACTACATTGCATAATTCCAGCCCCACAGTTCTTGTGGACTGATCTCAAGATATTGAGAACTGCTGCTTAGTTGGCTCATAATAGTTTAGAAAAATGATGGGTAAAGACTCCCAACCTCCTTGGCATATCAAGAACAAAAGCCAGTCTTTGGAATGAAGCTGTTCTATGCTGGTTGAAAGACTCAAGAGATCTTTCAGCACCCAAATGACCAGTTAAAGAGACATTGAGAAGAGTGAAGCCCTGTCCAGCCATCCTGTGGTACTCATGGACCACAAGATCCCCACCAAAACCCTGTCAGTTCTAAACAAAAATTGGAATGGAGCTTTGTACAGGTATAAAACACCACTGTGAACCAGAGACCAGAATGAAGAACTGTCAAATCACTCAGTATAATATTCAGATTGCACAGGACTATCCTTCTGATGACATTGATTCTGAGTTATTTGCCAAAACTGTGACATGTGAAAGAAAAGTCCAACAGTTTAAGCGTAAATATATATACTGTCCTGAATGATATTCAAAACACAAATATGAATGACTTGTAGGTCACCCTTCTAAAAATGTTCTGAACAGATTTTTTTTTATTTTTAAAGAGGTCTTAAAAGATATAAAATATATAATGTATAATAGTTTATAATGGGTCCTACCGCATTTTCCAAATTTTTTTCAAATTCTTCCAAAAATCTTGTCATGGCTGGATCTCCTTCAAAATCATTGAAATGGTTATTCACCCATAGCAGTACAACTCGAGTAACCTAAGAACAAGTGTAAGTTGACATTTCAATACAATTCTACTGCTATTTCTAGATAAAACAATGCTTAAACTGTTTATCATTTCATTTTATGAGTTTATCAAAGTTTTAAATTACAAATTTAAAAAAGAAGAAAAATCATTAGTACAATACAATACAGTAACCCCCCAGAGACCCAAGGATCCATGTAGTCTCAAAAGGATTTGAGAGCAGCCCTGAGAGAATTTAAAATTTATAATTTATGACACTCAGAGAAGATTAAATACACGAATTAAATATAATAATTTTAAATAAATATTCTTTCAAATTGAAAATACTGTAGGTTTATGGATTTTTTCTTGTAACTTTCAGACATTTCAAATACAGTGGTCCCTCGACCTACGAGCTACTTGACATCCTAATTTTTTGAGTTACGAAGGGGAAAAGTGGCCACACCCTTACGAATTTTTTCGACATCCGAATGATAAAATAAAGGTGGGAAAATGGCGCCGCCCATACGGGCTCGCACGGCCCCTCGCAGCACTCCCCATAATTTGCATAACCCAGCCTTGCCCATGAACCTTTGCTGAAAATTCACTTTGTTCTGAATTTTTAAAGCATATGTTCGAAACTTTGAGCTATAAAAGAGACACAGCTTGTTGTTTTGTGTTAATACAAACTAGATCTTTAGAAAAATGA
The DNA here is from genome assembly GCA_032468015.1 of Mimophis mahfalensis. NCBI lineage: Eukaryota > Metazoa > Chordata > Lepidosauria > Squamata > Mimophis > Mimophis mahfalensis. The sequence continues at coordinate 281,739 of JANHFR010006988.1, read as the reverse complement.
AAAATTATGTGTGTGGTCACCATATCTTTAAGTAATGTGGTCTGTCAAGAGGACTCTAAGCTTGTGAGTAGGAACTCACATTAGACCTAATTTTCTTTTTTGTTGCAGGAAAGGCTCCAAAATACTGTCAACAGGGCAATAAGCTTTTGGTTCAGACCTGTGTGTTTTACAGTGCATTGTACCAGGTCCAAGGGAAAGTGGTAAAGTGCTATTGTGAAGGTCTATTGTTGAAAAATAATGTTATTGTACTTTTTGTATGCTTTTAAAATGCATTTTAAAAAGAGATTTCCATAAAAAACTGGGTGTCTGTGTCCTTTTCTTAGGCTTACAAATTTTTTGACCTATAAATGTGCATTTGGAATGGTTAAATTTGTAAGCAGAGGGGTCACTGTAGATAGATAGTGGATGGATGGATAGATAGATACATAGATGATAGATAGATAATGCCTATGCAGAGATTGTGTGCAAGTATGGGAAGGCTCTAAATTTGCAACTCCATTTCCGTGAGAGTAAATCCCAACACTTGCCAACCTAGCAGTTTGAAAGCATATAAATGCAAATAGATGAATAGGTACTACATATAAACATGAAGGAAGATAACAGCATTCCGTGTTTTGCTGTATGCTTTGTGTTGTGGCATGATGTCATGGTGGCCACATCACTGCAGAAATGCTGGCTGTTTGACTTAAGAAATGGAAATGAGCACTGCCCCCTAAAGTTAGTCTTGACTAGTGATTTATAACATTCAGGGATACCTTTACCTTTTTGTGCTCAGCTTCTTGTTTATACAGCACATTCTCTTTCAACTTTCAGTTAATCTTTTCCTGACATTTACGTAGAAGAACTCTATTTTACAAGCAATATTTTAATCATGTAGCTATTGTCCCTCTTTTTCATATTTATTTCTATATATAAATATATAGTAATACTTGATATATATTTAAGAGCCTGTATTCAGTTTGCTTATTCATAAATGTTACACTAAGCTTACTGCTGTACTGAATCCATAGCTGTTAGTATCACAAACCATTTCACGTGACTGTGGGAAACCCAGTTCTCCGACATCACGGAATTAATTAAATCAATAACTTTCCCCAATGTCTTGGGCAGGTGAATACTGCGCAATCTTGCTGATAATCCTTGTATTCCTAATCCCAGAAAAGAAAGACATTGTCCTCCAGATGACAAATTTCCAGGTGGGGCATGACACTTTGAGCAAGAGTGGGAAAAAATTCATTAACATTCAGATTACATGTCATTTTGATTCACACTCTGTAAGGAAGCTAATTTGAACTGCAGCCAGCCTTGCAGTGTGATGACAACACAAGATGTTCCCCTAACACTCCTTTGTTACTAATGATTCTTTGAATGGCAGCTGTACTTCCTGAGCTCAGTGTGATACTTCTAATATTTCTAATACCATCTAACTAGCCTTGTGTATCACCTGATAACACCAAGCACAGCATAGTTGTAAACTTTGACTTACCCAGCACCTACCATTTCATATTCTGGAGGTGGCTGAAAGTCAAATATGCTGAATGGTAGGCCTATCAACAGTTACCATCTCCAGAAGATTCTCATAATTGCTGACAAAAGAACCACAGCAAATAGAATGATCCAAAGTGTTTGAACAGTTCTTACCCTTTGAATTTCCTTATCTCTTTTCCCAAATAGTATATGGGTATAATTCTCTGGTTGTAGGATGTAAGGTTTTGATCTATCTACAAAAGATCCAGCTGATAATTTAGTACTGATAATAGATATAACTGCAGCCTTTGTGGAAAAGAGAAAGATCAAAACTAAAGAGTAAGAATGGTGAACTTGTGCCTCTGTAGAACACCAGCTCCTTAATGTTGTCCATATTGGCGGATGTTTCTGACAGTTGTACCTCAGTAACTTCTGGAGACCCATGACTCTAACAGTAAACAACAGCCTAATCAAAGAACCACCAAGAATACTTCCACCAACATTGACAGGGCAAGACACTAGTACACTGCATACTGTAGAAAGAAAGTCCACTCTCTTTTAGTACTGATGATGTTACCTGTTCAGGTAATGAAACATCTTCAAGAAAACAACCAAGCTCGGAGAGCACCAATGATGCTACAGAGACCCATGAGTTCCCCACTTTGTTATGGAGGTGAAGAAAAGGGGTTCTTGATGATAGATGCCATTCAAACAGGCATGTTGTAACTCTTATATTGCAAATATTGTAATGCCGAATCATTATGTCCTTTAGAGCAGGTATATAATATATTTTTTGCTGTGATCAAATATCTTTTCTTGTACATGCAGGGCACTGTCTGGAATGAGCCGCTAACACATCCAGACCACCAGCAAATTAAAGGAGGCCATCTTCTTAGCATCTCTTGATAAAACAATATGAGAAGCTGATATTAGAATCAGTGCATTGAAGAGTTGGAAGGAGCAATTAAGTCCAACTTTCAGCTCAGCATAAGAACCTAATCAAAGCGCCCCAGATAGATGACTGCCTAGCTTCCATTGGAACACATCCTCTTTGACCAGACTGTTGACAGCCTGAAATTGTGCACAACTCAGATAAATGTTTATTGCTCGGATGAATCTCAGCTTGCTTTCTAGGTTCTTTATGCACATTCCATATTGAAGAGGTGGTTTAATTTTGCTGATCCTCTCTTGTCCTTTTTTATGTAAATGTCCATAAACCTTTTTCTGTGTGAACAAGAATTTTTACATAATAAAAGCACCCAAGTAAATCTGTGGTTACTGGCACAGAGCAGAAAATTTATCCATTTTGTGTTATCATTTAATTTTAAAGTCTGGATGCCTTAAAATGCATTTGTTACATCTGACCTACTTTTTAAATCTTTAATATTTCAGTTTGGATTTGTTCACAACATGGTGCTTGAAGTTATGCCCACTCTCCAGCCAGGCAGGATTTAAGTAGCAATTTATAGATCTGTGCAAGGAAAATAAAAAGACCATAACTTGATTCTGTCTCATTTTCTGTTAACTGTATCAATATTTCTGCTTCTTCTAATTCTTCATTTACCATTTTTAGGTGTCTGAAAACAGAAGGGTTTGCCTGCCCTGAGTCAAGCAATTCTACTTTTTTCACACTAGTTTATTGCCTAATCCGATTTTGTTCCCAAATGCAGACAGATGTCTATTATTTCTTAATTATTTATATATCATTAAAGAAGGAATTATTAGGAAATCAATTTTTTTCTCTTTTTTTCAGTGGCCTGGGGAAAATGATAGGAAGCAGGAGATGAATTTTGTACAAAGTGGGTTGGCTTTTTTTGGCTTGGTCTTCAGATTGCATCTGAGTTTCTTTCAGATCAAGCTGATCTCCAGATTCTACAAATTAAGTAAATAATCCCATAAATTAAATATAACTGATATCAGTATGTTTTCAGTTTAATGTGCATAGAAGCCTCATAATTTTTAATATCATGTGTCTTTATATATGGAGATTTGCATATATTTTAAAACAGAAACGGCTACCACTGCCTTCTACATATGAGCCAGAAGATGGTAAATGAGATTTTACCGAAACGTC
>JANHFR010006988.1:189926-200198 GCA_032468015.1 Mimophis mahfalensis | reverse complement strand
CGGCATATAAATTTGAATAATAATAATAATAATAATAATAATAATAATAATAATAATAATAATAATAATAATAATAGGTGGCTTTATAAAATACCATCAAATTTACTCACAGTTTTGTTTTTCCCCTTCATTAACCTATAATTCCAGGAGCGATTAACACATTTATTTTCCATTTATATTCCTGGAGTTCACTGCAGATGGATGAGTTTCAGCAGCATGTTTACTTTTCCAGAAACGCAGTTTAAAATGACGAAGCACAAGGCCTTCATTTAAATTATTTGCGCTATTTGAGAAAAGTGGATTGTTGAATTAAAGTGAATACAGTCATTAATAACTGGAGCACAGGCCACACAGCTGTAATTATCACATTCTCGGTGGATGTTTCCCTGAAAAATTCATCTGCATTTACATATTAATCTACACAATAAAAGAGCATTTACTTATCTTTTGTTCTCATCTGTAAACAGCAAGCAGTTGTACATGTTTTTGCAGCTTCCCTGCTGTTAGCAAACCTACTGCTTCAAAACCTGTTAGTTTGTTTCACAGGATCTACTTCATTTTGAATACTGAGGAAAATTCAATTCCATGAATGGGATTGGAAGGAGTAATGGCAGAGCCATGGCTTAGTATACTACATATATTGTTATAGAAAAGCTTATAGCCTACTTAAAGAAAGCAGTATTTAGCCAACTAAAGTGATAAAAAGGGAATGGGATTCCTAACCACCAAAGTAGCTCACCCTAACATAAAACACCGTTTGACTATTAAAATCAAATGTCTGTGTACATAGTAATTTGATTATCACCAATTACTAATCAGTGTAGAAATGAAAGACAATAGATTTACAAGTGATGAATACTGTTTTTCTCCATTTTTAATAATACTTGATAGATAAAATCAGCAATGGTTTAGCTGGACTATATACAACAGGGCTGTCAAACTCCCAGCTCATGAGTTGGGTGTGTCATGCACTGGTCATGCCCACGCCCAGTTTAGCGAAGGGGGGGAAAGTCCCGCTACATCACATGACACTGTCATGACGACATGAGTTTTATACCCCTGATATACACGGAGGTCATCTTAAGCTTTCAGCTAGCTCTGTATGAGGCCCTTCAACACATAAAACACATATTCTCCATTCATGTCAACAGAAATAGAAATCAGGATCAGTACGGATGTGGAGAGGATGGGATTTTAACAAAAAAAAAAATGGGACCGATTTTAAGGTATTAACTTGGGAGGGTTTCTTTTTTCCTTTAACTAAGATGTGATTATGTCAGGGCTTATGCTACTGTTTTTCTTTGTTTACATCTCAACACGGAAGGAATCTCTGCTTTATATTTCATCCGTCAGAGGGAGCCCAAAGCTTACCAAAAAAAAAAAAAGATAATTCAGGAGCCACAAGCATTTCAGGAACCACGAATTGCCCATCACATATATTCTGAAAAGCATGGGATGATGGAAGATTTTTTATTATTATTATTGGTAGAAGAAACGATGACAGAGAGAGATTCAGTAAGATATAGCACCTTCTATTCAGGAAAAAAAGTTATCATTTTTTCAGTGGAGAGTTAGTAAAAATAATCCTTAAAGCTCCACCTTCTGTAGTATAACATCAAAGGAATGGCAGAATTGTGTGTTTATTTGTTTATCTGTCTATTTACATCCCATCTTTTATTATTTTTACAAATAACTCAAGGTGAAGAAAACATCCAACATACTTTCCTTCACCTATTTTCCCCACAACAACAACCCTGTGAGGTAGGTTGTGCTGAGAGTGTGTGGCTCAAGATTACCCAGTCGGCTTTCGTGGATGAGGTTGTCTCTTGCATCTTAGCCTGGTACCTTAACCACTAGATCAAACTGACTCTACACTTCAGGTGTACCAAATCATTTCAGCCAATTACTTTTTAGGCATTATTAATTACTATATGCCACATGCGTATTCTTTTCATCCTCCTTCTCTTATCACTGTTCAATACAGGGCAACCCTGCAGGAGGAAGGAAATAAAGCACTAATAGTTTCCATTTCATTGGGGAGAGTAATGAAGGGACCATCAAAGAACATCAGCTATGGTTAACTTACGATCCTTGCAAGTTCAGATGCACGGTAAGCAGGACAACAGCAATAAACATTCAGTTTTGGCTAAGCTAAGGCAATCAACCCCAAAATAAGCATACCACCCACAGAAGAAATGTTAGGAATGTCAGAATGCCCTTGCAAAAAATAGCATGTATGTTCCGATTTCATTAAACGTGCATTGCAAAGTCTTGAAAAACAGCTGGGCTGGGATCTGGAAAACAGCATGATAAACAACTAAGATACTTCAAGTCACATGAATTTACATTAAGGAGAAAAAACAGGAATGGACTCCTACAGCAGTGGTTAGTAAAATTCCCTTTTTAGTCACTTTTCTATAAGTCAGAAAAAGAACACGGGTTGTCAATCATTCTGTCTACGTGCAGTCAAGACTGATTTTGAATCGGAGCATATTGCATAAGCCAAACTGGATCCAGAAAGAACCCACAATTTACAAATCTTAGATGCAACTTCTGACCTCTAGTGGTTCCACGTAGTTTCCGCTTAGTATTCCTGTAACCAAAGCAGTAAAAAGGGAAGTGACTATTCTGGAACAGAGGTTAAAAGGCACAGCAAAAGGAAATAGTAAGAAAGTGGTAATGAATCAGATGTGGAGAAAGTCAGTGTGATGGTCTCACCAACAACAATTGTGGTTTATAACATAGGAAATGAAACTACAAATCGTACTGACAGAAAAGAAAAGTGCAGGATCATGGGTGCACATGGTTAGGTGTGCAGACTCAAGCCATTTCCCATTTTCTGCAGCAGATGTGCTGATGTAGTTTTACTAAGATGCCAGAGACTCACTGTATTAAAGAACACTTGATGAAGCAGCCAACTCACACAAGATCAGAGACTTCCCACCCACCACCAATAATAACAAGAAGATTAGATAATAATAGCAACAGGGTGTTAGTGAGCTATCTCCACAGCATGCTGCTCAAAACCACCATCAAAACAACGTTCTTCTGTGTATTACTTTCCAAGATGCATTGTGCTCAAAATGGTTGCTCAAAGCAGGGTTGGGTTCTTTTTCTAAAAAAAAAAATGTCAGTTTCAGATATTAGCATTACAAGTATTACGATTCTCTTCAGAATTTTGAAGACGTTGTCTTTTCTTCAAAATTGAATATGACTTTGGAAATGAAATGAAAAATAAAGGACAAGCTTACACCAAGGTATTTGATTTATAATAGAAGATTTGGTTGTAAACTTACTTGTTATTAAAATCTCCATCGTGTTGTCTCAAAATTAAGAAGATGCATCAATAGATGCTCCAGATTGTCTCAGTTTGATAATTTATTAAAGGATGAACTGGTTCTGTACTTTTGGGATATATGTGTTAATTCCAACAACTGAGACCCATTTAAGAGCCATGGTGGCACAGTGGTTTGAATGCAGTATTGCTAACTCTGCCCACAGGGTGAAGTTCGATCCTGAAGGGGCCTATATATTCCTCCAAGTCAGTCTTGATTCCAACATGGAAATCCATGAGGTTTCCTTGGCAATTTTTTTTCAGAACTCGTGGCCCTTGCCTACTGCTTTGGTGGAGAGAGAGGGACCCAGGATCACCTGACTGATTATGACTGACAAGGTCACCTGACCATGTGCCTTAGATGTGACCTCTCCTGGTTTCTAGTTCAGAGCCTTTAACAACCATTGCACCAAACAACATTATATTCTAAACTTTTGTAATGTGAAGCTGGCATTTTATCCTTTCAAAAAGTTGGCAGATACCTAAAGATTCCGAAGCTGCCAGGACAAAGGGATGGTAACAGGTTACAGTTATTTAGCACAAGCAGCTGCAGGACTTTTATTCAAAGAACACATACTTATTATATAAAGCTATACTTTTTCAACACCTGTTGACGAAGTGTTCAATTTGTTTGGTCCAGGAAAGGGAAGCACAATTTTTAAAAGGATAAAGAAAAAAAGTAGCTACATTTTTAAAAAAATAAATAAATAGAATTTTTCTTCCAAAATATGTGCTATATTTGGAACCTTTTTAAAGGAAATGTTTGCTAGTCAATAACTGTAATAAAGATTTTGATTCCAGGAAATGAAATAATGAAATGAAACTGGGAAATTTGCTGATCTCTGCTACTGTTTATTCCATTGCAGGTTTTTCTTTTACCTTCTTAGTTGTAGCTGTAATTATTATTATTAACCTTGTTTTAAAGAGGACTAACAGATTTAAACAATATGGTGGTTTGGGTATTATTAACAATCTCTGAATATTATTACTGGGGAGCAACTGGGAAAGCACTACTATTCTTATGTTGTGATCTAAAGATAGACGTTTTTGTGGACCATTTATGATCAAGGATGCTGGACCAGATGGACTGTCTTGTCTGGGAATTTTAGGAATAGTAGCCTCAAAACATATGGAATATATTAGGTAGGGGAAAGTATTTGATCTAATACAGGTGGGATGTTACATTCTCGATGTTTCTGGGGATTTGAGAGGCTTCATATATGTGTCAACTATGAATCACACTGTAAGAAATTACATCCTTATGGCTATTCTTCATGAGACATTTCTTGTGATTTTGCAACTTGGCTTTATTATGTCAACTTTGCTGAAGTATCTCATGTATGCTTTCATCATACTAAAAAATTCCAAGTATGAACAAGAGTCTCTTTGCTCTAAAGTTCTGTCCTTATAAGTACGGTAATTTGGTCCAAGCTTGACCAATATTATCTCCCTGATATACAATTCAGTATTTCTGAGGATTCCTTCCTTGTATAGTGTCTCTGGGCAGTATAGATTTGTATTTATAGGAATTCCTTATTATTCCCTTATCCAGAATCATTGTAAGAGTACCCAGCCACGAATATAGCTATTCTTCAGAATAATTTACAGGAATAACAAATCAGCATTTACATTTACTTACTTACTACAAGGAAGCAAATAATTCTGAAATAGTTTTAGTGCTTCCAAGAAAGAGATCTGAAGTATTTTAAATTCTTGTTGTAAACAATCCTGCTGATTTCTTTGGATGATACATACTGGGTATATGATCTTTTTCTGTCAGATTTAAGGGAAACATATTTACTTAGAATAAAATGATTTTCCTTGCTTAGAACTTCTAAAAAAAATTCTGAAAATATTTTGGATCACTGTCGTCTGACGGGAAACAATGATACAAATTCACATCGGAGGTTCTTTTTTAGCAATTGAATTTATTTGTCTTAGAGTTCTACCAGAAATCTTCTCCCGCCTTATATAGAAATGCTAGAATGAACTGGTAACTTCCAGAACACATAAGCATTGGGTTATAAACACTTCACACCATAAAAGTTTAGCTGACAATGTGGAAGATGACATTTTGTCTGGCGTTTAAGGTTATACCTGCATCATTGGCCACTAAAGAAGGCTGCATCTGATATGATTGGAGTATTACCCGAATATAAAAATAAATTGAAACAAGGGTAGTAAGGGAGGAAATGAAATGTTTTGAATTGGAAGATTATTGTTTTGTTTTCTTCTTTTCTTTTTTTTATTTGAGGACCGATGTTCAAAGAGATTTTTAGAAATAAGGGGTAACCTCTGCATGTGCATTTAGGTTATGATGTGGTCATACTTCATAATGTTTTGTCTTTCTCAGACTGTGATATTGCCTATGTATACCCTTTTAGCAGTGTATGGATGATTTATGGATTTATTTTTTTTTGGTATTTGAAAATCAATAAAAACTCAATTAAAAAATAACCCTTCACACTAGTGGTGGGATTCAAATTGCTTTACTACCAGTTCTGTGGGTGTGGTTTAGTGGGCGTGGCTATGATGTCAGCCAATCAGAGGTGGTATTTGCCAGTGTTGGCCAATCAGAGTTGGTATTTGCTGGTTCTCTGAACCAGTCAAAATTATCACTACCAGTTCTCTGGAACCTGTTGGAACTGGCTGAATACCACCTCTGCTTCACACCATGATAATATGTGTATTTCACTACACAGTCTCTGTGTATCCAAGTGAAGAGGGGGAACAAAACTACATGTAGATAAACTCGAGGGAACAAAAGAAAAGAGAGATAAGTCCTATGCAGATGTTAAAAATGCTAATCTTCACAAGGAACAACTGTTTCAAAAGGATCTTTGCTTTCCAAGAGGGATGTCTAATGTTTTGCACATTCTGGACATTTAAATATATTCTACTGTTCTCATCAAATGACATTTCCTCCATCCATAAATAATTATTTAGGAGAAACCTCTTGCTTTCTTATCAGTAAGAACTGCACTGCCAGTTGGATGTTCACCTTAAAAGGTGAGGCCTCAACCTAAAGAAGGGGTGTCAAACTCGTGTCGTCATGGCAGCGACACATAATGTATTGGGACTTCCCCCCCCTCCCCCCTTCGCTAAGCCAGGGATGGGCATGGCCAGTGTGTGATGCATCCAGCCTGGGGGCTGGGAGTTTGACAGCCCTGACCTAAAGCATCGTGCAAATGGGCTAAGAAAATATCAGCTTGCTGAAGGAAACCTTGGGGCTCTGGCTGATAGTACCTAAGAAGATCATATAATCATGTTGTTTTTCTTCCCAGACAGCTGGTTCTGAAGGCCTCTGGGAAGGAAGGGGGGGGATCTAAGCTACTTGTGAAGGCAGCATGGTTAGAAATTGTAAAGGACACAATTCGTCTTGTGTCTCTTTCTCCAAAATCCAAGGTAGGTAACTGAGGTGTTCTAAAAAAATATAGATAATACCAGTTCATATTCCTGATATGCATTTTCCCCCTTTATTCATAAATAGCTCCGCACCATTACTTGCAGCACTATTGCAGAATGGAGGTCAAAACAGCTATCACAATCAAAGTCTTGTCCTTCTCTATGTGCATGTGAAACTGATGCAGGTACAAGGGTGGTGGGACTTTGATATTTGAAATAATTCTAGATTATGGCTTTTTTCCCCACCGACAATCTGCCACCCTGAATAAAATAAGACAATGTTTACAACTAGCAGTTAAAGGGACAAACTTGTATTTATTGCACAAAGTTCCCCTAAAACTGGGAACAGTTATTATAATACAAGTGCACATCTTGAGATATGTACCATATGTACATATGTGTATGTGTGTGTTTGTATGTATGTGTACACACATACACACACATATCAGAAAAACACAAAAAATAACAATTATGTACATTTTATCCAGCATATAATTCATACCACCATTTACATAATTTAGAGAAGACTGAAAACAAGACAAAACCCTTTTTTTAAAAAAAATCTGTTTTTAACTCAACAGATTTTAAAAGGCTACATTGAAAAATCATGTTTCAGATTCCCCTTTCCCTTTGTTTTTGTTTTTTTAAACAATCTTGCACAAGTTAACAGTGGAAATAAATTTGTTAGCATTTATGTGCAATATACTTAAATATTTTCAGCCTTAAAATTAAGACATATTAATGGGCATTAGAAATATTGCAAAAATCAAGATTAGTCTTGTACATACATTGTTCTGAACAGCATGATATGAGGTCAATGCTACAGCGCTGTTATTCTTCCCTTAGAAAAAATAAAATAAAATCCAGATAGATCTATGCAGTACCTTGATACTTCATGTACCATATACAAGTTATCAGTCACAAGAAAGCATGCTCTCATGCTATACCTTTTGCGCAGTTAACTATTCCCATTACATAATTAGAATGAGTAACAAAATCATTTAAAAAAAACCAATTCAACCAAATGCTTGGAACTGAAGGACAATGTTTAATTATCTAATAATTTTGGAGAAATTCATCAATGGTAACACTTGTTACTTGAACTAATTACCAAGGTCTCTTGTTAATCTAGTGTTTCTCAACCTTGACAGCTTGAAGGTGTGAGGACTACAACTTCCAAAATGGCTGGGGAATTCTGGGAGTTAAAGTCCACACATCTTCAAGTTGCCAAAGTTAAGAAACACTGGCATTTACAAGCCTTTAAAACTGCCAGTGAACATATAGTTCACTACTGCAGTGAGAAAAAATCCCATTTAGAGACCCTGCTTAGAGTTCATCCAGGAAGCTGCTTAAATGGATGCCTTCAAATCACCAATAACCCCCATCAAGAAAGATAACAGAATAACTATAGTACGTACGTAGCTGTCACACAATGCAGGAACAGAAAGGGAACAAATAAGCAAATTCTTTGCTCCAATAAGATTTCCTGTATTTTACAACATGAATATAGCAGACCAGAATATTTTAAATCCACTTATACTATACAAACACCTTTGCAGCCAAAAACAGAAGCTCTAAGAGGAACAGGAGAGCTGTCAGACCAGGTAATACAGTTGCAATCAACAGCTTAATTTCTCAACAACGTTTGGGATTCTAGCTTTAATTTGGAAGTTAGAAGACAAACGGTTAAAGGCCAGTCTATATGTGGCAAGAGCTTTACATGTGAATCAAACAGGATCGCTTTTAGATATGCAGATGATTGCTCGGCTTCTACCATTTTGAGTATTTATGGCCTTCACTTTAGAATAATGGAGGAAAGAAAATTGACTGGAGATAACAAAAGCTTACGGTATAAACTCTCCTATCCTTCTGCAAAAAATGTAGTCACAGAATCTGCCATGAAGCTGCAGTGTGAAAACCCCTGTGGGACTTAACATTTGAGTGGAAATTATGGCTTTCAGTACTGCAGACTTTTATGGGCACGTCCAACACATTCATCACTTTTTTCAGCGTGGAAATCCTTGCAGCCTGCAGTTTCTTTACTAAACATGTTCAAGGTGATTGTCTGCAAGATATATGAGGGTGAGAGGTGGGAGACAGATTTATGTTCAAACTGGAATGCAAATTATTTCTCAGTTGGGGAAGAGCCACAGAAAGTATTATAAATCAGGTGCCCTTGACTATTGAAAACCCCTTCTCCCTTTCATAATTGTAGCTTCTGTTTTCAGTCAGGCTTTTAGATCCCGTTGTTAAAAAAATTAATTTTAGCACAATTATAATGTAGCCACCTGATGAGAACCACCTAAAAACCTAACCATACATTTATTTTTCCACCAATTTCCTTCTATTAAGATATGAGAAACAACTGAGCCAGTGTTTGCTGTTCGCTGGGACTACCTTAATGACCAGCAGAAGCTTAATTAATTTTAACTACAATAGGCAAATCTATGTCCACTTAATTGTAACATTTAGTGCACCCATTAGTGAGTGACACCTGTATGAAAATCAGCCTGAGCTCTCAGTGTTCACATGTTGCTTACTGGGGAGACAGCCTGATTTGCAAAGCTTCTTATCTTTCCATTTGTTCTGAAGAAAAACAATGGCCCAACAATTTAAATGCTAAACCCACCCACTTGCATCTACCACTGCAAAGGCCCAGAAGACTGAATGCTAATTTATGATTACACTGTTAGCTAATGTGTAGGTGTAGGGATGAATTATACTTATATCTTATATCTTGCTATAATTTTTAAATGTTTGGAAAGCTTAGGCCATGTGTGACGTAAGTGAAAGGGGAGGCGACGTCTATCTGTGTGCTCCTATGGAAATTAAATATTGTTTTATATGGATTTCTATTCACTTCTCACATATGCTACTAAAACTGTTCCTTGATTATCAAGGAACAAGCATTTGTAACATGGAAAAGTCGTTTGCACATAAAATTCATTATTTTATCATAAACATTATTCAAAGAAAAACTAAATTATTCATTTTTAATTTTTTTCCCCTGTAATATTAGCCCCAATCCTGCCTATTGTGGCAAGTATTTGAAAATAATGGAGTAAAAAAATAAGTGAAAACGAAAAAGAAACAGAGAAATCTTATGGTGTAAAGTAGTGACTTTGTCTAGTTATAAAAACAAAAACACAAACACCAAATGCTGGGGGAGCAATCAAGTAGTAAGAAGTAGGAAAGCAGAGATCCTTTAACAAGTGATTAAGATTTTACTAAAGAAAATAGTTGTTGGCTCTGTCCAGTTATTTAAAATTTTAGTAGACTGCACAAGGAACCGTGCAATAAAATAAATGATTATGTGTAAAGCTGCCCTTTACCTTCTCCAGCTGAAACTGTTTTAAAGTTCCCAGATGAATCTAAAAAGTAGGATGGGGTTTCTTCTTATTACTATTGATGTCACAGACCTAATACTGTCATCAGGGGTGGGTTTCAAACTTTTTAAACAACCGGTTCTGTGGGTGTGGCTTAGTGGGCATGGCTTAGCAGGCAGGCATGGCTAGGTGGTCATGTGACTGGAG
>JANHFR010006988.1:172424-189826 GCA_032468015.1 Mimophis mahfalensis | reverse complement strand
TCTTAAGCAGGGCAATAAAGATTAAGCAACAAACAACACCAGAATGTTTCCTTCCTGCCTTCCTTGCAGGATTATCTGTAAAGTGGAAAAAACAAAAGGAGATTTCTTCTAACAACCGGTTCTCTGAACTGCTTAGAAAGTTAACAGCCGGTTCTAGCGAATAGGTGCGAACCTGTAGAAACCCACCCCGACTGTCATACTACATAGCAATAGTGTTATTAAAGAAGCTCCATGGACAAGGGTAACATGAATATACTTTGTGATATGCTTTCCAGCCAAGGCAAGGAGGAAAGACTCTAGCAATCTTCAAAAATAGGCCAAAAAGCAGGGGGGGGGGGGAACCCTCAACAATTGAAAGGCTTCATGCGGGTATGAATTAGGGGAGAATATGTCTTTTGATTTCCAGTGAATCAAAATATCACAAAATAAAGCAATTTGCTGTGTTGCTGATGCAGGGAAAAGTATTAAATGTTTTTAGTGCCATTTCCCCTTATTTAATTTGAGGTAGTAAATATGCTTCAAAATAATATCATCATCCCCAAATTAAAAACCACTACATCTTTTGGAACTACAACTCCCAAAAAAATCCATGTTGGCTAAGAATTCTTAGAATTATAGCTTCAAGACATCTAGAGGGCTCTTTAGACTGATTTACAATATATATGTTTATAACTTACAGGTCCCATACCAGAATTCTTTCTTGCTTAATCATGACCTAAACAATAGCATAGGATGAAAGGGGATAGCACAGTTGCCTTTTCTTTTCTGTATCCCCACTCCATATTTCCAGATACACTCCCAAAGACTGTAAGTGGGCATAGAGTGGTTGCTAGAGGACACAATTGGACAGAACTTGTAAAACCCATTAAAACCCTTTGAAATAAGTCCCATCTTCCTGGGACTTACTTCAAAGCAAACATGCATATGATTAGATTGTAAACCAGTTCTTAATAAACAGGTTAGAAAAATGGTCTCCTCAGAATAGCCTGATAATTAATGCAAGGCAAACAAATTGAGTTTTAAAGCTTAAAATTTGTCAGGATATTTGAATAATCCCCCCCCCCCAGCATTTTAACTCTCTTATAGAAATTGTATAATTTCTAGGGAATAAATTCTCAGTTTTTCATTCTCTTCTGGATTTTTTGAAAAACACACTGAAATTAATGGAACACCAATATATAATAAAGCTCTGACAACATCCTCTTTTTTTAAAAAAAAAAAAAGTAGGTTTAACAGCACCTAGTTTTTCTTTACAGCATCCCAAATAAGCAAGGGGGAGAAATTCTTGGTAAAAAAAACCCTAACAAAATATTACAGAACATTTGTTCAGCTTTTTCCTTTTTTTTATAAAAAAACCAATATTTGTTTTCTGTAGTCTTTAAACAGTAGTATCAACATCAGAAGATCAACAAGCATAATGTCAATTTTGCACCCAAATTGGGGGGGGGGGACATGAATATATATATATTCATATGTATTCATTCATTCTCAATCAGTATCAAGCATTCACACAAATATTACACCCAGATCTCCTCCTGTGGAAAGACTTGCACACTACTTTCCAAACTCCTATCTGCCACTGACAAATTAATTGCTGCCCTTCTAACACGGTTGAATTGGTTACAACCCTACCTGCCTTTTAACAAATAAACATTTTGTTGTACTTCTAATGCAGTTGAATTGATTACAAAAAGAGCTTCATCGGTATGCCTTGTAAATATACTATTAATTGGCTTCAAACATTAGCTGGTTCCAATCCCTCCAATTCCAAGCACAAACAGCACTTTGGAGGCCACAAAGGAGTTCTTCAGTCTGGTGATCCGTAATTCCACAGTCTACAGTTACAATCATTTTGGCAATCCTTGTCCAAACCATGTACAGTACTCCAAGCTCTAGTGTCTTTAGTAATCTGAATCTCTGCTCCACTGGTTGGTTGGTTGGTTGGTTGGTTGGTTGGTTGGTTGGTTGGTTGATTTTTAAATGAATAGGCAAGGAAAAGAAGGGGAACATGTTTGTACATTTATGTGTTCACTTGCAGAGGCACATTATCAAGCTGGCAGGTTGTTCAAGTCACTTGCCTGCAAGCAAGAACGAGTCTGGAAAATGGAAGTTCATGTCTGTTTCCTTGTCTTCCGTTTTATAAAAATAGAATTATTGTCTTTGCCCTTTTGGTGTTTTAGAGAAGAATCTGGGCAACATATGGAGAATGGGTGCTTGCTACAGCTGCCAATAAAGGGAGGTCACTGGATTCAATCCTACAAGACAAAGAAATATTATCAACAACCGCCCTGGCTTGAAAAGTTCTGAAGCTCATTATAATTTTCTCCTGTAAAAAACTACTTATAGCTAGTTTATTGAAACATAAACAGCTTGTTTGTATGAACTGTCAGTGTACTTTAAATATATTACAGTAACCTCTGGATGTTTCTGTAATTAAAGAATGCAAACCCTTATTTCTTGAATACATATGAAGGGACTGACGGTCAAAAGGAGCAACTCCCCCAGGGGAATTCCCAACAGATCTGCTTTGCTAAAGATTTAATTGTTTCAGCTGTCTTGGAAATCAAAAGTGGATGGATGCAATTCTGAACATTCTCAAGGCACACAATTTTTGATCACTGGGTTTAAATTTGGAACTCTTTCTTAAAATTAGATATGAATAAATAGGAACCAAAGAAAAAGGAAAGCATCAACTAAGAAAAATATATCCTTTGTATTGGCCTGATTTTATATGTTGCCTACAAATATAACTTTAAGGATAGGTCTTACAGTAGATTCTTATACTGCATAAGAACAACATACTGAGATACATTGTACATACAAACTTTTGTTTTTCCAAAAATTACCCTGTAATTTACCAACAGTCAGCTCTAATTGCTGCCCTTAGATAGATCCTTCTTGCTTAAAGTTATTTTTGTTTCTCACAGGAGTTAATAGCCAAGCAGCTGGTGAAACCTATCTTTCCTGCTCCAAGTAAGTTATAATTTAAACTCTACAACTCAGTACAGATGCTTTCCTAGTAAAAAGTTCAGTGTGAAAGCAAATGAGATCTGCATTGCAAGTCAAGTCAGTAATGCTGTTTGATTTTGATTTGATTGGATTGGATTGGACTTGTATGCGGCCCATTTCCCAAAGGACTCTGGGCGGCTCACAATTAAAAACACAAAATACAAAAATTAAAACAGTATTAAGCAAAACATCCAATAAATCATTAACTACCTAACAATTTAAAATTTAGATTTACAAAATTGATTAAAATTAATAATAATCAGGCTAGCCCGGCTTGTTCGAATAGCCAGGCCTTCAGTGCCCAACGGAAGCACCGGAGATCAGGCACTATCTGGAGCTCCGGGGGGAGCTCATTCCAGAGGGTAGGGGCTCTCACAGAGAAGGCTCTACCACTGGGGGTCGCCATAGTTCCCAACTATGAAACATTTGTTGCAAATAGCCCTTCAAGTTGTGTATTCTAAATAAACAAGTAAACAAGACCAAGAATTAGATAGAAAGCATACCCCAGTACTACTCCCAGTTCCTTCACATGAACCCGCATTTGGCCTTTGAGATATTCCGACAACATTTTGCTCTTAAAATACAGCTCCTGCAGCCGATCTTCTAGGTGCATGATACACTAGGGACAAATAAAAAAAGAAACAATAACTTCACAACATTGGCCAATAAGGCTTTATTGTAGGCACATACAGTACAAATCTGAATATGCTTACATGTTGCAGTCATTATAATCAGTAAAGACATTAGACATTAATAGCATTAACTCTTGATAGTTGCCGAAATTTGATAGCTAACGTAACTAAAGGTAAGTCTTCCAAATAAGATTCTTATGAAGCTTTCATAATCAGGCTTATTGAGTGAGAAAGAACAGGATACAGGAATTTCAACAACTAGATTCTTACTCATTCAGAACTCGAATAATGTCTTAGGGTGAAAGCTGACACTGTTTCTTTTAACAACTGTCCTGTGAGGAGCCAAAAATCCATATCTTTGCAGGTCATGGAAAGCTTGGCAGCTGCCTGTTTATCAAACCATTTTCTTAATCTTTTTCAGCCTCTGAACTGATGCTTACAGTAGGTTGTACAACTGAATATACCCCCTCCTATTTAGGCTTTTGTGTGTATGCGTGTGTGTATACATACACACAAACATATATGTATATATATCAATTATTTAGTTTCATGAAGATAATTTTAACTGATTTTTCCCATTATTATCAACTTCCAAAATAGCCTCCAACTGGATACATACCACACTCTTTAAAGTTTCAAAATCAAGAATGTTATAGGACCATGGTGGTGAACCTATGGCACGCGTGCTGGATGTGGCACGAATAGCCCTCTCTCTGGGTACATGTGCAGCTGGTCAACTGGGCCCTCCCACCCCCTCCCACCTGTCCCTGCTCTATGCTGGTCCTAAATACCTTCTTGCGAAGCTCAGCTGTTTGGCGCTGTAGCACCAACCAGCTGTTTGTCAGCTTTGCCATGGTTGCACACATGCAGGGGGGCAGGGGCATCCTGTGTGCATGCACAGAGGGCGGGTGGAGCAAGGGAGTCACATGTGCATGCATGGGGGGGTCACACACTCATTGCATTACGGGTGCCAGCACGTGAGTGCACGCGCAGGCCCCTTCAACACACACGGCCAAAAAGATTCGCCACCACTGTTATAGAAAAAGTGGGCGTGTATGTGAAAGGCATAGGGAGAAATAATGGAAAAGTGGCAAGCAGTGAATAAATATTAAATTGTTGCAAAGTGACTAGTTGTGGCCACTCTGATGGATTTTCTAACATTTTTTGTTATTGTAGTTATAAATTCAAATATGAGAACTAAATAGTCTATAGCCTGCAGTTTCCTATTTAACATAAAAAACAAAAACTAAAAGTGGGAGCTTTACATGTAATGATAATGATATTTTTGGACTATAATCTCCATCCACTTCTGCTGTTCTGTCGGAAACATCAGTCTTGGGAAACAACCAGAAGTTGAAAAATTGCTAAGTTTACTGGGAAGTTCCAAAGTTTGTAAGAATGAGTTCACATAAAAAAATAAAGTCAAAGGAAGTCAAAGGAACTAAAGACATTTTGATTTTTGGGGGGAGAGGGCAAATACAATAATATAGCACAGTGCCAGAAACTGCAGGATTCCATTCACAGCTCAACTGCCCAAGTACTTACAAAATTTGGAGATAAATTATGCTTATAAAGTTGAAGAGTGGAATGAAGCAGGTTGGAGACAAGGTTAGAGACAAGTACATCTTTCCCAAGTTTGTTGTCGATGATTCGTCTCTGGCTACTGGCCACTTGCACTGTCCATTTATCAGTATCTGCGATAATGCAGACAGCTTCCGCAATTGGTTCATCCAGAACAGGATGCTAGAAGTCAAACAGATACATGCCATTTAACAAATGTGACTTTGGTATTAAAGGTATTATAGCCAACAACCAATGGTGTAGGAGAACTTTCACAGTAAATTTGCTTTGAGAATGAAAATCTCAAAATAATTTAGCATCAGAGGCAGAACCATGTATCAGCAACAGCAGAGATGCAGTGTTTTAGGGAAAGCTGCAATTTCACAAAAGGCAGTATATAATTTAATGAAACAAACAAACTCTTCTGTCTTCCCCCCCCCCCCGCCTCCCCCCAAATGAAGTTACCTAAGGATGTCATCTTCCAATTCATACTGAGAAATTGTGAAGTTGCAGCCACAAGCCTGCCTTAGGCACAAACGCCAGCAGGGGGTGCAAAAGAGAAGCACTTGTAAAATAATGAGTTTGAAGTAGTTCTGAAGCAGATCAAATGTATCCGAGCTGTTAACATTTGAACCACAAAAGCCTAAATGATTGAGGCCTTCAAATCACCAATGTTATACCCATTCTCTCTCACAGCCAGCGTATGGGAACGTCTGTCAATGTCTGGGGGGGTTTTCTACATATTGCATATTGTCTCATTAACCTTGGTCATTTTTGATGTTGGAAATTATACAGGTTAGTCCTCAACTTATAATAGTTGTTTAGCGACTGTTCAAAGTTACAACAGGACTGAAAAAAGTGACTGGACTGTTGTTCACACTTAGGCCATTGCTACATCCCCATGGTCAGAATTCAGATGCTTGGCAACCGACTCGCATTTATGACGGTTGCAGTGTCCAGGTGTCATGTGATCACTTTTTGTGACCTTCTGACAAGCAAAGTCAATGGGAAAGCCAGATTCGCTTAACAACCATGTTACTAAATTAACAACTGCAGTGATTCACTTAACAACGGTAACAAGAAAGATCTTAAAGTGGGGCAAAATTCATTTAACAAATGTCTCAGTTAGCAACAGAAATTCTGGGCTCAGTCATAGTCCTTAAGTCAAGGACTATCTGAAACTGAAGGAAAAAAAAATGTTCCCTTTTGTTTGAAAATAAATGGAAAGCATCATTTCAAACCATAAGCCAGAAAATGACGACTTATATTTCCTGAGTAATATTAATCTTTAGGTCACTACTGCAGAGGAAGTTGTTGGACAAAAATACAACCAGCTGCTAACCTTACAAAGCCACAGCCCATGTAAAGTTAATTTTAAGGTCATATTTAATATACATGTTCCTGTCCATAGTTCATTACTTCTTGTCTATATTAGTAACAGAAACACACTTTTTAGTGCCAGTAACAAGTGGAAGAACTTAAATAATAATTAAAAACATAAACGTTCCCTTTGTATGTCACATTACAAATCCTATTAATGTAGAATTCAGTTTAAACAAGGGGCTGACCAGTCTAGCCTCTAGCCTCTAGTCTAAAACCTTCCAAGCAGGACAGGAAGAAGAATTCTTTACCACTAATACCTATTACTCAAATATAAACATTTAATTAATCTTTACCTAAATAATATGTAAACAGTGAATGAAATAAGTTTAGCTTAAAATTTGAGAATTAAACATGACCTCAGGGAACAGAGATCTAAAGATTCTTAACCAATGGTTCTTAGCCTATTATTGAACAGCTCTTTCATTTTTCTATGACATGATAAGAATCTTTTCTAAGTGAGATTATGAAAATTAAAAAAAACCCTCTATGCCTGCTCTAGCAAGGCTTCAGAAATATTTCCTTTTGTTGGCTTTTGAGATATATTTCATCCGTTGAATATAGTTTAAATTACCTGCACAGCGTGTGACAAATCTGACATCAAACAGTGTCTCAGTTTCTCATCATTTCCTAGTCCTTGCAAAACAAAGTCAGGTACGTAAGATGGACAGTATCCACCTAGCAAGGACCTTCCAAAATTGGCAATACTGGGCTGGACAGAGTTCACTTCAATTAATTTTGACCTGAAAAAAAGGTATAACATGGGCATATATACTATAACTAGCACTGATTTCTCTCTACTTCAAGGAAACACTGCAGTGGGCAACTATTGCATCAATGCCACCAACATTTCACTGATTTTCAGTGGGATTTGCACATATATACAAGCTCTGTAAGCTCCTATATAGCTTGTGTCCTGTTATACTATATCATCTATAAGGATCCCAGGACCCACCTTCCCTGGAAAAACACCTGGAAAATTCTGATCATTTTTAGGCACAATTATGATTATTCCATCAGCATGCCTGTGTTTCCTTAAATATAGCCAAATTTTAAAATACTGCCTGTAAAATTAGACATACTCCAACTGTCTACCCATGAATCCTCCACCATGTAACATTCTTATTCTGGTTTCTGTTTCTTTTTCTTATTTTAACATGTTTGTTTTCAACTGGTCATAATACAGTCTGTCTACCATGTATAAGCTTACGATGAATTTTAGTGCAAATTGGATCATCTTCACTGTGGATCAACATTAGAATACAAATTAAAGAAACTTCCAGTTGGATCATAGAACAGACATGAAGAAACTATATAAACCTGGTTAATAATAGTTATAGTATTTTCTTAAACAGCCATCTTTCTTTAAATAACCTATCCTAAATTAGGGTTATACTCCAAGAAGTATGAAAGGTAATTAGAGACTCTTAAATTGCAGCCTCAGTGCATTTGCATTACTGCACTTCTTAAAGTAATACAAAGCAAAAAACCCAATCAAAATAATTAAATACATAGATTTTCTCCATAGAATATCAGGAGTGGGCTGCTACCGGTTCGCCCCAGTTTGAGTGAACCAGTAGGTAATTTTATCATTTTTAATTACCGGTAAATCCCACCCCTGGCTGGCCCTGCCCCGCCCAGGTGACTCCATGAGGCCTGTTTTGGACACCAGGTACGTTCAGGGCCCACGCTGAGGCTTGGAGAGGGAGAAAAACAGGCCTCCTGGAAGTTTGGCAAGGCCAGAAATGAGCCTGTTTCTGGACTCCAGAGGGCCTCCAGACCCCAGGGAGGCCATTTTTGCCCTCTTGGAGGCACAAGGAAGATCTCCAAAGCCCAGGGAGGGTGAAAAATAAGCCTCCCGGAAGTTCAGGAAGGCCAGAAATGGGTCTGTTTTCGGCCTTCAGAGCCTAAGGAGCCAATTTCACCCTCCTGGAGGCTCAAGAAAAGCCTTCAGACACCAGGGAGGGCAAAAATAAACCCACCCACCCCAACTGTAGTGCAGAAGGCCAACCAAGCCACCCCCACCATGGCCACTTCCACCCAGCAACCGGGCAGAGAACCAGTTTCTGAAAGTTTTGAAGCCCATCCCCATAGAATATGTGTTTAACCATTACACACATACACCTGCAAGTCTGGCTACTACTGTAGTAGACCATGTTTAGGAGAAATATACTAAATCACTGCACAGGGAAGAGGGAATGGTCTTGAGGGAAAGGAGGAACAGTTACTACCAAGACAATGGTCAGATAAAAGTGGGTTGAGTCCAGGGCAGATAGTAACCTGAGAAGACATCTCAGACAAGACCCTCCCTTAGTTCTCATAAAGAAAAAAGAAAGCAGAGGGGACAGCACATTCAGATTTGCAAGCCTTCTATCCTTCTGGGTAAAATAGGGACCCAGATTGCTGGGGGCAATATGCTGACTCAGTAAACCACTTAGAGAGGGCTGTAAAGTTCTGTGAAGCTGCATCCAAGTCTAAGTGCTATTGCTATTATCTGTTCAGTAAAAATACTGGCCTACAAGACTCTGTTTCCTCGTTTGGTCTACTCTGAAGGGCTGATGAATCATTCAGATTTGAGAAAACGTACATTGCTACAAGAAATACTACCTACCCAGGAAATGGTATGTCCTCTTCTTCTGTCCATTCTTCTTGTTCTGCCCCATAGTAATTGCTGCCTGTCCTTGCAGCATCATGAGCTGCATCCTCACTTTCACTGTCACCAAGAGCACTGTCAGAACTCTCATTCCTTGGAATGTCCCAATCCACACCTGGATCAGATTTTTTTTCTAAGTTCTCTCTTTCCCCATGGGGGATAAATATGGAGAGTTTTTCTCTTTGGTCCTGCTCTGCAAAACAGCTTTTACAAGTCTCTTGACGAACAGATTCCATAAACTTACAAAATTCACTAGGGGATTTGTTATTGTTTGTACTCAAAGTTTTGGGTGGAAATTCTAAGCTACTATTAGAGTCTAGAATGTCTCTTGCTGTTTCCACTGGAATATCATCTATAGTCCTGGTTACAGCAGAACCTTCTTCAGTAAAATATTCGGTAAGCAAATTTGCACTTTCTGCTCCGTAAGGATTCCAATTCTGTACCTCAATGGCAACCTGAGGGAACTTTTCGGGCACATTCTGATCTCTTTTTTGGTCCTCAAGGGTTTGTTTTTCACGGTTCTGTTCATCAGTTGTTCCTTCTTTGATCTCCATATGGCTGCTGTGCCTGGACATTTGTTCTTCAGCCACTTGACTTCGAACCTCAATATCTGAATCAGGGGACATAGAATCTCCAATGAGGAAAGTCACCTTTGACTGAACTTCAGCCACACCACAAGGAATTGCATGAGACATTTTATCCGGTGGTTTCTTTTCTACCGTTGTACTTGTGGCTCTCAACAGTTCAACAGGTTGATTGTCAGAATCCATCAATTCTCTATTCTGCCATAATCCACCAGTTGGTTCCAAACTGGACTCTGGCAACACACATGTTTCAGCAGATGCTGATCCCGTGAAGACTGCTCTTTCTAACTTTATTCCTGCACAAGGCATTGATGCTTCTTTGCATTTAATTTCAACTGACTTTTCTTGAAAATTAGAAGGCTCCACACTGCTTTCACACGAAGCAGCTTTATCCATCTTTGGGGCATTCTGTGAATCTTCTTTCTCCAGTCCTGAAACAGTATCTGGTTTTTGATTAGGATTAACAGGGCATTTGCAATATTTACAACCACAGTCTGAAGTTCTTACTTCTTCGGATTCTTGAAAGGATAGATTGCTTCTGTTCTTGTGCATTGTGACAAGCACGTATTCGGATTCCTCCACCTCCCCTTTTGCTAGTGTTGTGGTGATGACTGTACCAGGCATTACTATGGCTTCATCCTCACCGTTTTCCAAAAGATGAGTCTCTTGCAACTCCGAGCATCGTATGAAATAAGTAAGGAAATAAAGTAAACGTTGCACAAGATCTTGCCTTTTGCCAACCACAACTGTTTTTGATAGTCTCACAGGTGATCCAATGGCTCCATACAGATCTCCTGTGGAACAGAATATAAAAGCAGTATGTTGTTATTTTCAGTATGCAACAGAATAATTGAATTATAATGGAGATCTTCCGTATAGACTAAGAGTGGACAATCTTTTCTGCTCTAAGCCAAATTCGTGCAGGGAACACAAATCTGAATACACACAGAGACACACTCATTGTCTATCTCCCAATTGTAAACTTGCCGTTAAGGGACGCTGTCACTGTTGAGATTTATGAGGAGGCAGAGTATCTTTCTATTTCCCAACACTTTGAACAAAAATAACCATCTGGAGAAGAACCACTGGGTAAGAGAAGAAAAGCAACATGGCTTTCCATTCATAAATTTTACAATGCAATTAAGAGAAGGAGAAAAAAAATGCCCATCAAACCAACTCTAGGGCTGGGCAAATCATTCAAAGTTGCTCCTCGAAGCCTGATTTAGCATTTCTGAGATTATAAATGTCTGGACATGCATAAAAAATTGATCGATGGACGGTACCCCTCAGATTACTTTGCAGAGAACCCTGGTTGTATTGGTTTGTTCTATCTCAAATTGCTACTATCAGATCACTCTCATCATTACTTCAATGATTATAGCCAAATACTGTTCCTTATTATGTACAGTATGTTGTAACTTCTCTTTAAACATCTTTTAGACATTCTGTGTTTGGAACTATTTCAGATGCAGCTGTTTATATAAGAATGTACTATGATCTTACTGTAAATTGATTCTTATTCCTGTCTTTTTAGCTCATTTTGATTATCGCTACAGATATGGCCAGGCATAATAAAAACAAACGAACTGGCAGCTGTCTTGAAACTTTGTATATAAAAATCCCACAGAATGTGATTTGCTTAATGCATAACAATGCCCAATCCATTAGGATCAGCTGGATAAGATTCCAGAGTTTTATACTTCAGCATTCATAATTTATCATAATGCTATTTCTGAATAAATATGCATAGAATTAGACTGTAAAAAACTTGATTAACAAACTTGGAAATACAGGTAGTCCTTGAGTTACAACATTTAGTGACCATTTGAAGTTACAATGGCACTGAAAAAAGTAACTTGTGACTGATTTTCACATTTATGTGAAACATCACACCTTTTCACCATTATCTCCATGGTCACGTGATTTACATTCGGATGCTTGACAACTGACTCACAATTCTGAAGGTTGCAGTGTCCCAGGGTCATATGATCACCTTCTGCAATCTTCTCACAAGCAAAGTCAACGGGGAATCCAGATGCATTCAACAACTGTGTTACTAACTTAACAACTGCAGTGATTCACTTAATAAATGTGGCAAGAAAAGTCATAAGGTTCTAACACATATGTTTTAGCAATCAGGAACTAAACAGCTTAGCAAAAGGATATTTTGTTCAGTTTGAAACATACCTAATTGTGCCCACAGTGGATTGTACGGGTGACTCTTTGCTAACAGGTCCACTGTCTGTGAGGAATGCTTCTCTAGAAATATTCGAATTGGTGGCTGGCCATTTGGCATGACAGTTGGAACCCAGGCCAGGTGGTTTGTCAAAACTGCCGTTAGAAGAGCAGGTAAAAATCTGGATGGGAGAAAAGGCATACACTTTAGAAACTGAAAAACTGTATGAATTTACTTCTTTAAAAGGAAGCCTGTAATACACAATCTCCCTTATGTAAGAGAGAATTCAATTAACATTTTCAGATCAGGGAATGGAGTCTAAAGTGTTTCCCAAACTCTGACATGGTATCATGTTGTTGTTTCTGTTTCAAAAATGGTACATCGGGGAACAGAATGCAGATGTTGTGTTCTACCAACACAAGGAGTTTCTCAATTGGAACCATTAAATACAACCCACTTGGATATTTTTTTTTATTCCACAGTGTCTGAATTTTGTAAGAAACCAAAATGTGTAACGCTAATAATTTTTAAAGGCAACTAGAATTTCAAAAGTACTCCCCCGCCCCACACTTTTCTGGAAGAGAAGATGCATTAGAACTTTAAAAGGACTTTTGGCTTGGCCTACATCACATTGTACTCTCAAGTAGCTCAAGAGGATCTTCAGTCAGTCACACCTAGGTCACCTCTCGACTGGATTATTGTAACACTCCTGCTGCTTCTCAAGCTGTACTGCCTGACTGCTGGCTTATAGATGCAATTCAAGATCCCGATTATTCCCACTAAACTCTTGCATGGGCTGATTATGTGAGGGACTGCCTCTGTCCATATGTCTTCTGGTCCCATTAATTAAACAGTGTCATCTTGGGGAACCTCAGAATTATCCCTTTTCAGTGATAGTTCCTGTCCTGTAGAATGATATCCACCATCATCCTGAGATTTGAACAGCTCCTATCTGTTCGGCTTTCCACACATTGCTAAAGATCTGATTGTTTTCCCAGACTTCAGTTTAAGATTGTGCTTGTTTTGCTGTTTGGTTCCTTGGGATTTGTCCCTGGTCAGCTGTCTTCTTGTTTCTTGATCTTAATGTTTTATCAGTAAGCCACTTAAGAGTTGCCAGGGATTCAGGCGGCTTCAACATTGAATTAATCCATAAATAAACAGTATTCTTCAAGAAGCTTTGAAATCTGGATACAATATGCCAAGGAATTGCATTAAACTGTCCGCCCTTTGAGTAAGGCAAATTCAAGAAACATAGAAGGCAGGAATTTCAGGAATCTTCTTTATTGTTGTTGGAGGGCAGAATAACAAAATCTTGAAAGTCTATCAAGATGGATTCTCTCTATGTCCCACCTTACATTAAACAAAATCATAGCTTTTATTTAGCTATGTTAAAATCATAGCATAGTTTATTTTGATTTCTTTTTGGTGGTTTCCTCTTTCTCATGTTGAGTTGTTTTTTTTAACTCCCCCCCTTAACAGTTTGCTCTTTTCTTCAGCATTCCCAAGGGCAAGTCTACATTCCTCCCTTCCCCTCCCCTCCCCCAGCTAAGAAAATGTAGTTAACATATGATATTGGGCAGCTGGTAGCTTTCCAGCATCTGGTTACTGAGCACTTTGGAGATTATATGGTTTGGCAGTTCATCTTAACTTTTCCTTCCTGTTTATGCAAATGTGTATTCTTTCAGTCAGCCATCAGGTCTCATTGGCTGAAATCTTTTACAGCAACATTAACTATTCTTTTTTAGAAACAGAATTGAAACGTGACTTAAAGAGGCTGAAAAAAAGACTTTAAAATATTTACAGGTTGTGTTTCAAATTATTGTTGGTTTTCAGGGCTATATAATAGTATCGATATTAAGCAACTGTATTTAGTTTCTTTTTTTATTTATTTTAACGGTAGGTTTTGGTTTAGAATGGAAAATGATGCTACACTTAATGAAGATTTCAAATGTTAATTCAGCAGTTTAAATTTGGTTTCAAAGAGAACAATGAAATTCGTTACCAATTGAGGTAACTTTTTTTTTAAGATTCTACCCTTTGCTGTCCCTTAAGGGTACATTTTTAGATCCTGATAAATGCAGCCTTCTCCTTTATGGGTTTGAGGCATTTTTATGAGGAAAAAGGGACACTATTATGCATATGATCCTTAATAAACTGCTATAAGATTTAAAAAGCAAAAAAAAAAAAAAGGAAGAAAGATAAATAGGAATGCTTTACTGGTTCCTGGACGCTTGTTCCATTAGGAAAGTAAATTCCTTCATAAAGTGATGGCAGAGTTGGTTCTTCTCGGGCATCCCCGACATCATTGTAAGCCAGACTGGTTCTGTAATCCGTGGCATAGTATAGAGATTGCAAATTGTTGTTCTAAATGGCAAAAAAAGGACAAGATTAAGGTTACCAACATAAATGTTACATCACATGGCTCAAAGAGGCATTTTGTATGAGAGCAAAATGTCGGGCGGTTTTTTAGACCCAATCCTGAGAAGCCTCACCTCCCTGCTTTCAGCATCTCCTGCTTACTGAGGATACTAAAGCACCCCATTCAACCTTGGAACCGCATCTTCTAGCCAACTCTATATCTCCAAGTGCTTCTCTGATATTTCTGTCTGGATGCCTCATTGTCAGCTCCAGCTCCATATGTCAAAGACTGAACTTCTCATCTTTCCCTTCTCTACTCATTCCACTTCCTTATCCATGTCTTTCAACTTGCCACTTATATTTAGTTGAATGATGACCAGATAGCATTACTTCAAAGTAATTTATATTGATTTTTTTTTTACAGTATAAGCCTTTTAAGAGCTCTCTTCAGACCTAAGCAACTTATAACCATTTACTGTAGAACATATTCCTTTTCAAGAATTTAAATGAGGTGATTTAAAATGTATTAAAATACGTTAATCATCTATAACCATATGAAATATAAAACATGAACACTGTAACTACATTAATCAATTAATCATGTAATATATTAATATATCATTAGCAGCATTTATTATGACTTCCTATATACTGCCACGATGAAGTGATCATTTTTGTCTTTGTGCTGAGTGTTTGTGTAAGTGGTCACATATGAAAAATGGATCAGATAAGATCCCAAACAAGCGAGAAAGGAAAATAAGTTTCTTCTAGAAGATTTCAGCTTATGCAATATATGGAGAATGATACCTTCAAAGAAGACATGGGACAAGGTTTCTCAAACAAGAGAAAGTCCCTATGTAGACTAAATGAAACTATGGCACGCCAACAGAAATATACAAGGATGAGAAAAAGAAAAGAGAAAAAAAGTTATAAAAATGTATCGTTTTTTTAAAAAAGGTACAGAGCATGGTAGACATCCCGATTCAATTATTACAGAATCCAGTCCTAACTTGACTACATAGACTTAGAGTTGGATAAATAGGCAGAGTTATGTAAATACACAAGTGACTACAGTTTTTCATTCAAAAAGTGAACTATAGAAATTGTAAAGCTGGGTTTCAACATGTTCTGAGATTTGGGATTAAAAAGAAAATAAGTAACACTGGAGAAACTCTAAAGATCTTTATCATAGTGTGACTGCTCATCTTGAACAAACAACCCTACTAAACTTCTACTTGTTCTAACTGACTCGAGAGATTTTCTTTGTATTATTATGTAGTTATTGGTTCAACTTAACAGGTTTTTGCCTATTGTTGTGTCTTATTTAGGCAATAAAAACAGTTTACACACAGTATCAAATTCTGTCAGTAAATCTGAAAGCTACAAACTTTTAGATGTGCCTTCAATATTTCATCATCATTATCATAACATTCATCATTTTTGCAATGTCTATCAATATTATATTTCAACTTGTTTTTCATAGCCATGTTAGTCGGAAACACAGGGAGTTGAAATCCAACATATCCGCATAGCACTAAGCTAAAGAATAGCTACACTACTGTTATTAAAATAACATACTCATCATTAAACTAACCACTTGTTCTTTTCCGGTTTACCTTTGATATTTTCCTTTCTTGTTTCATTTTTCCCCCTGCTGCATCTATTTTCAGGATGTTACTTGCCTGGGGCAGGGATTGTCATATTTAGACAGCATCATGTAAATAAATCAATACAAACAATTATTCCGTTTAACGAATTCATGTAAATTAAAAGCAGGAAAGAAAATCACTTATTCTGCAGACAAGAGGACATTGTTTGAAAATCCACAAATCCAAATTAAAAAAAAAAGAATCCCAAGAATGGAATACTATGAGCAACGTTACTGTGCCATACTTTTAAAATCACACAATCTCTCAAGCTTTATTTACTTCATTTTTCTGGTTACCACTACATGCGGTTCAGAAACTGCCCCAGTGGTCTGTTTGAAGGTCCCTTGCCAAATACTAATACATCATCCTTAATGATTTCTGAAACTGTGTGAAGATTCCATGAGTTCTATACTATACAACTTCTTTAAATGACAAGCGAAGGGTTTCTCACAGAGAAAAAGAGACTACAACAGAGCCTAGCAAAACTAGTCAATTGTTAAGTACAAGTAGTCCTCAACTTACAACAGTTCATTTAGTGACTGCTCAAAGTGACAACAACACTGAAAAAAGTGACTCATGACCATTTTTCACACTTACAACTGTTGCAGCCGCCCCATGATCATGTGATCAGAATTCAGACTGTTGGCAACTGTCTCACATTTATGTCAGTTGTAGTGTCCTGGCATCATGGGATCATCTTTTGTGACCATTTGGACAAACAAAAGCAGTCGATAAGCCAAATTCACTTAACAACTGTGCTACTAACTTAACTGCAATGATTCACTTAACAACTGTGACAAGAAAGGTCGTAAAATGGGGCAAAACTCACTTAACAAATTTCTCTCCTGGCAACATAAATGTTGGGTTCAATTGTTGTCGTAAGTCAAGGACTACTTGCATTAGCAATAGCAATGTGATTCAAACTACCATATTTTTCAGAGTATAAGACACTCTGAAGTATAAGAAGCACCTAGCTTTTGGGGAGAAAATCAAGGGGGGGGAAGAATCTGCCTCTCGGAAATTTGTTTCCTTGCAGCAAACAGCTTCATCACAGCCTGACTGGCACAAGCGGCTGACTATCAGTAGGATCGGCCTCCCGATGATCAGCTGCTTCAGGCTGCAGGGATTGCCATAGCCTATTGTTGCCTCCACGCACCCCATTTTCAGCCTCCGCATCCCGTTTTCAGCCTCCGTGTGCCCTGTTTTCGGCCTGTTCTGGGCGGCAGGGATCAGAACAGGTAGAAAATGGGGCGTGCGGAGGCTGGAAACGGGGGTTGGGGAAGGCTGAAAATGGGGCATGTGAAGGCAGCAATAGGTGATGGCGATCCCTGCAGGCTGAAACAGCTGATTGTCGAGAGGCCGATCCAGCCGACAAACAGCCGCTTGTGCTAAACCAGGCTG
>JANHFR010006988.1:137361-150151 GCA_032468015.1 Mimophis mahfalensis | reverse complement strand
GTTATGCAGCGCTCGGGATTTGAACCGCTGAACTGCCGACCTTTCTGATCAACAAGCTCAGCGTCTTAGCCACTGAGCCACTGCATCCCTATATATATATATATATAAAAAAAAAAAAAAAACAACAACAAAAAAGAATCTTTACCGAATCTGGTGGATTTTTAAAGTTGAACCCTTGTAGCTCATAGCCACAGAGCCAAACATCATCTCCCCCAGCATGTTGGCATCTGAAGAACATCGAGAGCCCTGAAAAGAAGACACTGCTCATAATTACGTTGCATGGTGATCATTTTTAAAGCATTCTTCAGGTAGGGCATGGAAAATGAAGGAATAGCCCAACTATAAATACATCCCAAAAAAGACGAGGGCATGTGTTACACAGACATAAACCCCATCCTCAGGTACCAAGATGTTTATGCGTGTTCATAAATCTAAATGTTGCTGTAGATGGCAGCTGTTCCTCATGCTGAAAATAATCTTTGGGCAGAATCAAAATCTTCTGCACCTGCTGCTGCTCTCCACACATTAACTGTTGTGATTTTATGGCAGGTGTGGATGCCAAGGCCTCCAACATATGTGATGCAAAATGAATGGGATCACATCACAAATGGGGCAGAGCCAAGATTTTATTCAGTGTTTGAACATGTGAACAGAGTTTATTTTCAGTTTTTTTTCCCCCCCTCCTTCCTTTTCCCTTGTTTTGCATTAAGCGTGCTTGAGGGCTTACACTGCAGTTTTCAGACTTAGCACTTCAATATAGGAGGAAGAGATGCTCCTGACATTTGACCAGAGGGGACTTACGATGCCACACGTAGCCCCGGAGTAACAAACTGTTCACCCCTATCTTACAGCTTGCCTTGCAGGACATCATGTGCCTCAAAAGCCTGATCTGCTGTCAGTTTTCCTCCTTGCTTCTTATCTTGAGCAAATACTCCAGGCACATGGACTTTGATACTCTCTTGGTATTTGGGCATTCTGTCTTACAGGATGTAATTTGATTTGATGGGAGAGGTGCATATTGGAACTAAATCCTGTGAGAAAAATAACAAACCCACTGTAACATAATAGTCTATTGCCCCACAGATATTTCTCCCTGTGGATTTAAGCCAGTAATACAGAATGCACAACTCTTTGAATTCCTTCAACTCTTTGAGTTCAATATATTATATCTGCTTTTAACATGAACGCAGCAGCTTCTGCTCTCAAGGGCTCCAAATTTCACACTTTCTATACCTTGTGTCAGAGCACTTAAAATTATTAGGCAGTAATCACATATGTCACACTACAGGATAATATATGCCTTGATTATCACGTAGATACTGGCATTTTGTACCATAGTGGACAAAATGTTTCTAAAGTAACAAGGTGCAGAAAATTATTTTAATGGTAAACAAGATATTTTTCCACCATGACTATAATAGGTATTCCTGTCAGTTACAATCAAAACTGCCATTTACACCAAATTGTAAAATCAAATATAATAAGATGAATTGACAAAATGTCAAACAAAATAAGCTTCCATTTGGGTATCCTATATAAATGGTGTGTGAAGTTTTTAACACATTATTTAAGACAACAGCTGTTACTAGATTTAGGAACTCGGAAGAACATATTTAAGCTGTAAAAAGATTTTCAGAAAAAAACCCATCAGAACCAAAAAATACCCCCAAATACTGGTTTGATAAATCCCTAGGCACCAAGCTAGAAAACATGCTAGATTTCTGGAAGAAAACCCAGATGATTGGGAAAAAAAGTGAATTTGAATGGAATACTATAAAACCTTTTTTATAGAACAGGGGTGTCAAACTTGCATCATAATGTTGTCATGGGATGTAGTGACTTTTTCTCCCTTTGCTAAACTGGGGGTGGGCGTGGCTGGCACGTGATGCATCTGCCTCACGGGCTATGGGTTTGACAGTCCACTTTGTGAAGCTATGCATCCCATGATGCACTTCATCCGTTCTAAAAATGCATTAGGAAATAATGAGTTTCAGCTGATTTCATGGATAGTTAAAATTTTCCAGTTCACCCAATTTTGCCAATTTCAAAGTTGTGTGAAATTTTCTTTACAGGTAATTCTAAATATATAATTCTTACATGTAACTGACAGTGCTGCCCAGTCAGATGAGAAGCAGAATTTACGTAGCATGCAAATAAAACATGTAGCTATTAACAAAACTTGAACTTTCTGTTACACTAATGATCACAAAAGTAGAGGCAAATGCCCATATTTTAGACTCCTGCAAGACTGAGTTTAGCTGTTTTTCTATGACAGACAAAATGTGGGTGAATAAATTTATAATAATTTATATTGGCTGCCACATATTAATATCTCTGCCACTGCTTTTATCTCATGACTGTTCTGTACAGTGAGAAATACCCAATTCATGTACATTGAAAAAAGACCCGTTGTCAACACATCCATGTTGTTCCTTCATACATCTTATCATCATGGAATAAGTGTAGATCTTGAGAAAATACATTGCCTATTACCTCCTTGTCATTCCATTATAGAATGAAACAAAATGATCCCCCTCCATTAATAAGCTGGACTGGGAAAAGAGAAGTTTTATTAATGAAATTTGCTTTGCTCGTTAAATGTTAATTTTACTATCAACAGTGTCTAATTATGATGGCTGTTGGAATCTATGATTCCAGAGACACTAGATCCCTGAAGCTCAATGGCTGGTGGAGAGTAGTAAGGAAAAGCTTTGCCTGTAAACTTAAGCAATCTTATTGTCATTTAGTAACATTTATTATTATGTCCTGCAGCTTTTGAAAAATAAAACCCTATGGCCATTCTACATTTTACAAATTAACTTTGTAAACTGCACGCCATTTATTTATGAAAACACCAAATTCCATTGTATTAGTCATTTACATGCAATTCCTTATATTTACATTAACTACTCCCTCTGCACTTCTTAAAGTATGTATGTGGTCTGCCTCTTTAATTCTGGATGCAGCACATTCTTTGAATATGGGACTACTTGGCAGAAAGCCAGGGGTGGGATTCAAAAATTTTAGCAACCGGTTCTCTGCCTGGTTGCTGGGTGGGCGTGGCCTAGTCAGCCTCATGCACCATTGGGGGGGGGGTGTTTGCCCTTCCCAGACTCCAGATGCTCTCTGAAGGCCAGAAACAGTCCTATATCTGGACTTCTGGAACTTCCAGAAGGCCCGTTTTTCATGCTCCCCAGGCTCTGGAAGCTTTCCTTGAGCCTCTGGGAGGGCAAAAACAGCCTCCCCAGGGACTCTTTGGAGGCTGGAAATAGGCCTGTTTTCGCCCTCCACAAGCCTCTGGAACCCCATTTTCTACCTCCCCAGGCTCCATGCGCCCCCTGCACATACTTGGGATCCAAAACAGACCACGTGGGGACCCTTGGAAGGGGTGGGGCCAGCCAGTCATTGGAACTACTGGTTCACTGAACCAGACGTAAAATTAACATCCGGTTCACCCAAACCAGTCAAACCAGCTGAATCCCACCCTTGCAGAAAACACTGATTGAGATAGAATTCCTTTTAAAAAAGTTATCTGAAATGAAAGTTAAACAAGGTATAACAAGCTGCAAAATGTTATTCTTATTTTCTATTCTAATTACAGAATTCAACATAATCCCTGTTCTTTCTTCACCAATCCATACATTTGCCCTTGATAAAGAGATTTTTTAAAAAAACAACAACTACCATTTTCAATTTCACTAGTGCAATACAGAGAAAAGATATTGTGTATTTGAGACCGAAATATAAGGTGTAAATGATAAAATGGGGAGGATAACATTTTCTTAGTAAAGTTTTGCTAAGAGATCAGGTCCACCACTGGCATAAGTCAAGAAGTCCTCCAGAATGTGTCATGTTAGGATCAGACAGTCTTAATCAGAGAACTACTCCACTACAAAGAATAGAAAGGCTCAACTCTATTTTAGGAAGGCTTAATAGAAAATACTTCTCTCAGCACAAGGTGAAATGACAGAAATACATCTGTCAGATGACTGGCTATACCAGTAGCCAAAACCACTCCTAAAGTGTAACTCAGGTTCAGTCAATGCCAGTTCATAACCCTTTTAAAGTGACAGCAAGCAAATATCTACCGTTTAACATGTTCCAACTACGTTCCATAAAATGAACCCTACTGTACAAGCCTTTCAAATATTTAGAATAAGAAAACAAGCATGCTGCTTGTCAAGCCAGCAACTTAACCCCTTGAGCCTTCATGCCCCTTTCCACAATAAAGTTTTAGGGTATGCCTACTTAAAAAAGCTAAATTTATTTCTACAAGCCTCACTTCCAGGTAAACATAGACTGTGAAATTGGTTGTAGAATTGGCTGTCCACTAGCTATTAATTTTCATCATTAATCTTCAGTTCACTAGGCAACATCCATTCTTCAGGTAACTGATTCCACACTCCAACCATATCAAACACCCGTTCTATTTGGACAATCACCCAAAAAGTTCTTCTTGGCTCAGAACTCTCTGCCCAAAGCCCCATCCACTTCTAACCATTTTAGCACAATTCAAAGGACTCACCTGAAATTTTGGACAGTGTTCTTTTGTTTCAGTAGAAGAAGAAGAGGAATTGATCGAACTGTCCAAAGAAGATGAACTATCTCCTCCAGGTTTGAGCTGGCAACATTTTCCAAAGACTTTCACTGGTGCATCACTGCAGAGCTTCTGATGGAGGAAAAAGATGCAATTGCCACATTATACTTAGCAATCTCCAGACAGAGATGGTGAACCTATGGCACACATGCCCAAAGTGGCACGCGGAGCCATGTCACCTGGCACGTGAGCTCTTGTGACCCCCATCCACACGCCCCTGCCCCTGTGCACATGACCCCCACTCCGTGCGCTATCCCCCCTCCCCCCCAGCATGTGCACACAAACACCAAACCAACCTGGTTCAGTGTTTTAAACTCAGCTCATTGACGGGACGTTTTTCCGGCTCAGGATAGCGCGCACATGCACAGGGAGGGGAGAGGGGATAGCATGTGCTATCCTCTGAGCCAGAAAAAGGCTCCCTTGAGGTGGAAAAATGCCAAACTGTTTGATGTTTTTTTGGCTCAGGGGACAGGGCGCACATGGGGGAGAGGGGATAGGACGCGTGCATTCATTTTCGGCACGGGAGCCTAAAACGGTTTGCCATCACTGGTTTAACTAATACCTCCCACGTACAGTGGGACAGTGATAACTAGGAAATTTCACATTAACAAAAGCATTTCAATATTAAAGAAATAGGGATCATTAACTGAGATGAGCACTAGGTTTTACTTGTTTACCATGATATGGTTCTTCTACAGCAGGGGTGTCAAATTCACGGCATCACATTGTTCTCCCATGACATGTCACAGCTTTTTTCCCCTTCACTAAAATGGGGGTGGGCATGGCCAACGTGTAACACACCCGGCCCGTGGGCTACGAGTTTGACACCCCACTTCTACAGGGACACCAGAAATGCACCTTCTCTCTAGCCATGCCTGCCCTCTAGTACAAGGTTCCTCCCAAGACCCAGACGGTCTCCATTCTGCTGTTGTTTAAAATAATTTAATTGGTTTCTTTAATTAAGAATGAGCCTTTCGCTCTGGTGCTTTGCAAGGGACAATGAGATCCTCGATTCATTGCACTTGCTATCTTTTATCTTTATCCTTTATTTATTGTAGCTTCTTTTTAATTGCTGTGATCCACCCAAGTTATTGAGGGTCAGATGGCATACATGTTTAATAAATTATTATGGTTCATCACACAGTCAGCCAGATGTTTAAATTGAATTTGGCATTTTTATCCACCTATCTAGTTCTTCCCAAGCACCTGGGATAAGCAAATGTTGTTTGAAGGTGTTAAAGGTATTGTTGCAGAATGTGACCTGTTGCAAGTAAAGCTGGCTTTTGCAATTGGCTGGTGTTCGTTTTGTCAACCCTGATTGCGTTCAAGTGGTGCTCCAAATCTTTTGGGATGGCACCAAAGTGCCTATTACTATTGGTATTACCTTTGCTTTCTTTTACCATAGTTTCTACTTCTATTTGCTGTTTTTGTATTTTGTGATTTTTCTCCATTATTTTATTATTGGAGCAATATTTGAAAAGTAACACATTACAGCTGAGGCATACTTCAAGTTCAGTTCTGAAGATGGACAGGAACACACATTTATTATCTATTGGAAC
Source organism: Mimophis mahfalensis (assembly GCA_032468015.1). NCBI lineage: Eukaryota > Metazoa > Chordata > Lepidosauria > Squamata > Mimophis > Mimophis mahfalensis. Next base: position 143,995 of record JANHFR010006988.1, on the reverse strand, counting down.
TCATTAAAATAGCTGCATCTTTTCCCACGAAGTTTTGATAACATACACATCTATTTTAAATCAGTTGCCAATAACTATTGCATTTGTGCTCCAGTACATTTTAAAATACTTCTTCTAAATTAAATCCAAAATACTGTATGCATATTGACATAGATAAACATGTTCTGGTTTTAAAAGTAGAACTACCTTAAAGGAGACTATCTTAAGGGAAAAACAATGTTAATTCATTCTATATCACAGGTTACTAAACTTTTTGCCATCATACTTCTTTTTAATATAATCTTAATGTCCACACATTTCCTAAAATTTCAAACACTAAAATAAATACAACTGGAGAATAAAAATAATACAACAAAATTTTGGCAAAATGGATTTATTGTAACAGTATAACTAAAACATTCTTCCCTTGAATCTGTCTGTACCTCTCTAAGACAGATATATCTCCAACTTGGGAAATCCTGTTCTATCTGATCTCATAGATACTGTACTAGACACTTTTTGATCCATTTCTTTTAAATATAGCCTACAAACATAATTCAGTGCTGCCATTACAAATGGCAACAAATATGGCAGCCAAGAGCAATTTGCAAGTACCGGTATGTCTTTTTAACTGCTGAAGTTGATGTCAGTTATGCTCCCATTTGTTTCATTTTAGTCTCTATTATACAAAGGCTTTTTTAAAATAACAATTATAGCCACCTAATGAAAGTTCTCTGTATATTCTGTTATAATTTAAAGGTGGGATAAAACTATCCCCATTCCCCCAAACATTCACTGTCTTTCTCAAGAGCTTCCCCACCAAACTAATTTTTAAAAATGTCAGAAGAACAATGGTACTTAATAGACATGAAATAATCATATTGTATCAAATCCAGTGTGGATTATTTTATCCTGATATTTTTGAACACATCCCCCAACTTAACATTCAAAGCCACAAAAGGATCTTAGCCCTCCAATAAAATTAACAAACCTGGTTTAAGATACTAGGAGAAAAACCAAAGATCCCATAATCTAATGCAAATTCTATCAACAGGTAGTTCTTGTTTAGCTATTTATGACCAATCTTCGCATTTATGACCTTCATAGGTCTGTAAAGCAAAGAAAGCTGAAGTAGGATCAAAAGCACAGTTGTGATTTTGCTCAGTGACTGCTTTGCTTAACAACTAAGTTGCCAGTCCAACTATGGTCACTAAATATGGACCTCCCATGTGCGGTCAACGAACTTCTTCATCTTTAAACTTTTGGTAGAAACGGTTCCAGCATTAAGCAAACAGATGTTGAACAGGCAGAAAGTAGCAATGAAATGCTACATGTTGTCATTCATCCCCACAAGCAACTCTCAGTGGGGTGTCCCACTGCATGTGCTGAAGTGCAATTTAACTATCATACTGTCTTTCATTTCGACCACCAAGTATCTTGGCTTGTCCCTAAATTCAAGCCAGCAGTTTTTAAGAGAGTAAATGATACCAGCAAGGAAGATGATATGCAGGCTTCCCTATTCCTTGAAATGGAGAAGCTATATAGAAACATGAGAAAACCCAGTTCCCAGCCAGACATTAAAAAGTGAGCTTTTATTCTGAAGAGATTTGGCATTTCCACAAAGTTTGGGATCAGAGCTGATTTTGGTTTTTTTAGCAGTCTTCAAAGAAAACGATTCATAGAAATTCAGACTGTATTTAAAACAGTGGAAGTACAGCTATTAATCAGAGATTCTTCTCCCAAAAATCACATTTGCAAAGGAAAACTTTATTGGGGTGGAAGGAAATAAATCAATATGTAATTTTTTAATGTATGGATTTTAGTTCCCCAAGAAGCTGTTACAAAAACTCAAGTGGAACGTCTGTATCAGAGAAGGTTAGGAAGAAGCCCTGGGATTTTCGGCTTTTGTGCTGTCAAATTCAGCTGACAGCTAGAAATTACCAAGGACAACTTTTTAGAGCCCTAAACTATAGTATTATTACAGACAGAAACAGACACTGATCTTACGAGGGAAAAGTAAACCACTATTAAAAATTCACGCTTCTAATCAATACCACCTTCAAGGCTACCTTCTTACAACACTTTTCTCATTCTTTAATTGGAGGCAAAGCTAAATACTGTTGGGGAATTTAGTCCCATAGTTTAAGAAGTGAAGACCCAGCTGATTCAAGACCAGTTTTTTTTTTCCCCAGAGCTAGAATTTAAGATTGCGCTACTTCTCCCAAGAACAATCTCTTATTATGACAGGCGGATGATTAAAAGGACAAAGCTGAACTCGTGCACTGTTAGAATTGCTACTGGCTTCAGGTTTTCTTGGCACACAACAGCTAAAAAACATGTGAATAGCTATCATATGATTTCACTAGGAACTCATGAACTAGAATTGCATTTTATCTCTGACAAACAACAGCGTCTTGGACCAGGCTCTGCATCATGTGATAAAACCACACTGAATCTAAGAGTTACAGCATTTTTGTTCAGGCAAGTCACACTGTAGCATTCAGCTGACGTCGAAGGTTTGCTTAATCATGCTTGGTTGGAAGCAGGCATATTTCAATGTGAAAAATGAAAAGAACTTAACCTGGAATGATAGAATATATTTCCCAAACCATACATTTCCAAGCTTAACCCAGCAAATTTACAGTATATAATATATGAACTGTCTTTTTTTTTTTAAAAAAAGTTCTCCTATATATTAGTTTTCTACAAAGCTCTCCCTGAGCACTGTATCTTGAATGCAACTTTCTTGACCAAAAATACTAGGAAATGTTATATCTTTGGCCTTTACAGTGGAATGCGATGTAGCTCAGAATCCCCATAGGTAAAGAGAGGTCAGATGGTCACCATCTTTTGGATGCCATCTGTCAGCAGCTTGCCAGACAGCTAATCATACTGAAAATGTGGAAGCCAGACAAATTTTAGAACATGCATATTTAGAACCAAGCATATGCTCAAAATCAACTCTCTGGACATCTGGATCAAATAGCTGAGATGTCCCCTCTTTTTCTTTTTTTTTTTCTTTGCAAGGTTTTCAGTTCTGAATGTCAATGAAATACAAGATGCAAGAAATTGCCAGAGATGATGCAACAAAGGAATTGGCTGTTTGCTGCTTCAAGCACAGCTCAAGGTATCTTTCCAAAATTATAAGGAGATTGATGACTAAATACTACATATAAAGGAAATTGGAATTTCTGCTCCTCCGCAAACATACAGTTGTCAACAAAATAGGTACCATATTGCTATGTGAAATGAAACCATGAGGCAAGTAAACAGTGATTCGAACTGGAATTAATCCAAGTTTTCTCAATATTGCAGGATCCAATCTGAGTTTATCACTGGGACCAAAGACTTAGTCTTCCAAGGTTTTGGACTCGTTTTGGAGCCCTTCCTCAGTGAATTTTTCTCATATGCACATATAGAGAGAAATTCCCTGAGGCGGGCTCCAAGCATGAGGCTGAAAGCTTGGAAGACTAAATTTCTGGTCCCAGTGATCGACTCAAATTGGATCCTGCAACATTATCCTGAGACAGTCATATTTGCCTTCATTTATTTCTCAAAATTGTAGTGAAAGCCACTGTGCTACTTCAGCTTCTATTCTGATCTCAATGATCGTGAGGTGCTGCTGCCATGTGGAGATGCAGAAGTCAAACAGATAAAAGAGATTTATTTTTTTTTCATTCCAGGTATGTTTGGACTTCATGTCCAGAATTCTCAAACAGGGTAGAAAAGCTCTAAGAGAATTTGAGTAGTTTTAATCCCATATTCTGAATAATGTCAAGTTAGGGGGTGAAGTATTCAAACTGAAATTTCGTTTCTTACTATCACATATCTCATTTTCAGACAAATCACTTAAAACTAAAGAGATCACATTATTAGCCCTATCATGTCCACCAACTGTTCCCAAGCTACTTGGAATTTGGATGAATCTACCAAGCTTGGTTTGTGACTCATTTAACAATAGAGAATGCAACTGGATTTTAAACACTATTAAAATGCTTCTTCATTCAAAGACGACTAACTACAGGTACATATAGCTCCCTGCACCAACTCAGGAATGTCCTCTCTTATAAATCACAATTTTTAAAGCCTCCCTCTTTCTGTATGAGTGAACTGAAGCACATGGAAATCCATGGAGTTTCTACACTAGTGAATTATAAGACAGCAATTGAAAGGGAAGGCATAGGTATCCCCTTCATAAGTCACTTGAATGATGAAAAACAGAAATTCCCAAGCTCATATTCTGTAAGCCGTGGTCATCACCAGAGTGGACCCACTGATCTCTGTTGCCCAACAGAGCTTTAGCTAATCAAGGATTTCGTGTCACATTTTGAGTAACATGGAGTAGCTGCAGACTTAGTTTCCAGCCTTACATGCAGCATTCCCTGTTAATGACAATACTTAAACTGGTCAATTTTGGAGCCTTTTGACCAAGGTATCACAGGCTCATCCAAGCCAAGTTTTTACCCCAGACACATTCACACTATTTTATGCAAGTTTCTAAACTGGAAACTACTTTGTAGCCAACATACTGTTGCCCACACTCACCAAAAATGTGGTACATGCCGTACATACACACTATGCAACAATTAGGATGTGGCTGGAACAAGCAAAAAAACCCCACAAACCAACGCTTGTAAACAAATAAGTTATGATGCAGAATTTCTCAGTCCATTAGAAACAATGGACTACTTTCACATTAATTCACATTTTTAAAAGAGCAGAGTTTGATATTTGTATGAGAGAGAGAGGGAGCATGAGAGATTTTCAAATGGAACATAGTTCAAGCATGCACCTGCATAAAAAATAGTAAGTCAAGGTTTTTACGAGGTTTTTCTTTTGTCTATATAAAAATTACAATATTTGGCACACATATTGAATGCATCTGTATAGTATTTTTCTTTAAAATTTAAGATGTATGCATCTTTCGTGCATACGTTGAATTTCCTTTCAGAATGCAACATATTTCCAACAAATTTAGCACTTGGACAAAAGCTAGCTTAATGTTCACAAAAAACAATTACATGTTATTTAAATGCTTAAAACACACATTTTCAGAGCTGGCTTTCATGAAAATACTGTATGATCACAATCATGTGATTATGCCATAACCATGTTTTTTGTTACCCTCACTGCAGAATTTCTCCAATTACTCACTAGTCACAGCAATTACAAAGATTTGGGTTTTTCCAGCAGCGTGAAATTCATGGCAGGAATGTGCTGGTTGCACAAATGTGACATGAATACACATCAACTCCATTAAACTCAGGTCCTCCTAGCTTGGAAGGCTGAACACTTTTTTGTGTCCAAGGGAAAATCAGACGAAATGCAGGTGACGGGAAGAGACAGGCTTATTTACACTCTCACCTCTACTACAAGGCAACTGCAAGATAATAAAAATAACAGTGATGTCAGGATCACAGTGAAATTAAGTGGACACATCACAGGCAAAGCAATCAAATATCGAGAACATTCCATTGAAGATAGTACACTTTTGGGTGTAACCACCTTCTCAGAAGTGCATGTAATTCATTGGGACATATTCCCCAGTTAGTCTAGTACAGGAACGTTCTTGGATTTTCTCCTTTCACTGTGGCTTGAGAACAGAGAATTTGTGTTACACTCCTTGAAGGAAAGCCCAATACTGTAGTGCTATAGGGTAAGGACATCTTGTAAGGTTTGCCTTTTGGACTCTACTGTTTTGGAAGCATTTTTAGATGAACTTTTGGAACCATCATCTGCTCGTGACTGGAGATTTATTGTAGTATCATAGGATACAGTCCATGGTTCTTTGTTTCTTTACATTTCTTTTTCTTTTTGATTATGATTTTGACAAATGTTATGATCTTAGTCAAATGTTGTCTTGAATCATACACATGCTGGACTTTACCAACCAACTAAAAATAAATAAGCAAGGTATATGCATAGCATATCCTTATTGCTTTTTATCTCTCTCTCTATAAAAGAGTGTGTGGAGGGTGTGAGGGCGGGTAGGAGGGCGGGGGTTGTGGGTAATTTTCTGTATACAAATTTTAATGGCTGGACCAATCTGACCCATACACATAACTTACCCTCCAACAAAAAGCACTGGGGGGGGGAGACAGCCCTAGCCCCCCTGGGGATGTCTGTGTTCCCTAAAAATCCTGCCACAGGCAAAGCAAACTACAATTCCCAGCAAGCTTTGCTAGGAATGCTGCACACAGAGAGCCTCTGCCTTCCTGAGCATTGGTATCTTCCTAAGTGAAAGGGCCCAGCATTAGGTGAGGCCTGAGGTGAGGGCCCAGAAGGGAATCCACTCTGAGGGAGGAAGCTTTCCTTTTCTATCCCCACCCCCATAGGATGATGCATTGGTATCTTCCTAAGTCAGAGCGTGAATCCTTTTCAAACCTTAGGCCCTGGATGAGGCTTGGAACTCTGAGGTGAAAAATCTCTATTTCTAAAAAGAAAGCAATAGTATTTCTTATTTACCTAATTCGAATGGAAAAATATTCAGATGTAAAAACAAAAATAAATGTATTTCATTAAGTGTATGTACCCACTGAGTTGGGATGACTGATCATGGTAGTAAGATTGTTTTTAAATCTCATATTGTGAAGCCATTGCAATTCAAAGAAAACCAGGTACCTAAGGAACAGAACTATGCAACACAATAATTAGC